>LOJH01003460.1:0-26770 GCA_001685095.1 Ellobius talpinus | reverse complement strand
CACACACACACACACACACACACACACACACACACACACACACACATGGGCATGAGGTATAAGAATTGGGAAGAAGAAAGGCGGCTGGGGATTTTAAGGTGGGCAATCAAAAGAGGATCCAGGGAGAAGTAATTGCTGCTTTGAAAAATGCATCAAACTATATTTCTGAAGGGGAACCATTTGATTAAGCAGCAGTACTGATTTTTTTTAGTTTTACATTGTGTGTGTTTGTACGGTGTGTGTGTCTGGTGTGTGTGTGTATGTGTGTGCGTGCATGTGCACACATGTACTGGTACATAGGACACTGTATATGTGCGAAGTACAGAGGCCTCCGTGTGTCCATCAGTTTGAGACAGACTTCCTTTTTGAGACAGGGTCTCTCTGAAAACCTGGAGCAGGGTTAGTGGCCAGCGAACCCCAGCAATCCTCTTGTCATTGGTCACCCCCAGGGCTGTGGTTATAGACATAAGTAATCACACCCCACTTTCTATGTGAGCATCAGGGATTTGGACTCAGGCTCTCATGCTTGTAATGATAAGCCTTACTACTCCCCACCTGTCAATCTTCCCTGCCCAGCTGCACTGACTTAGAAATAGCGTGGAGTAGAAATGTCTGTCATGAGGAGAGTCACATGGAGATCACAACTCTGTCAAGATGAAAATGCACACAGATGTAGTGTGTAAGCATGGACTTTCACTACTGAGAAGGGAATTAGGTTTCATCATAAAAGTACCAGAAAAATACTGAGTGTTCTGGGTAGAGCTAGGATCTTTCAGAAGGGTTTCACCTCACAGAAAGCACCAGCAGAATAGTATTCTGTGGGACATTACCAGCAGTAAAACCATTAGGTAAGATTTTTGTTTCGATGTTTGAGGTCAGGGATAGAGAAGGGAAGAATGAGCCGGCACAGCACCTGATGTATGTAGACAGACATGGTTCTGGGGTGAAGAAAGTTGGACCACATGGAACCTGAATGTGATTTCCCAGAGTGTAATCCAGCCCTTGTAAAAGGGAGCAATGAGTAATTTGAAGAGGACCAAATTCAGACTTACAGGAACATGGGTAGGCAACCTGGTGTTCTTGGGCCTGTTTCCCCTTACCGAGCTGGTTTTATGAATAGATTTTATGGTAGTTTTTATTTTGGGGTATTTTTCAGGGAGGAGAAGCTCCAGTATTCCTTCTGCAGATTCTCAAGGGAGCCCTTGTTCCAAGATGAGATGGGTACCAGTGACTTATGTTCATTCAGTTTAGAAGAGATAATTCCGAGATCCTGAGGAGGACCTCCAAACCTGGACTATGTGACACTACTGTGTGATTTCCTAACATTGCCTCCTTGAGGAAGCCTACAGCTATTCTGTTTGACAGAATGAGAAGACAGGAACTCATTCCTGTCAATCCATCTTGGGACTCCTGGACAGCTTAAGAAGCCTCATTGATTGGATCATTGGTGCTGAAGAGGAAATGGCCATCCACAGAGACAAACCACTGAACAGCATTTAGTGCTCATGCCAACCTGACATGAGCAGTGATGGTTCCTGACAGAGCCCTTTCTGGAAACTATCCCTTCACACACATAGCCCCTGCTTCCTTCTTTAAGAAGCCACATAGTGGAGCATCTGATAGAAGATTGCAGGGAAGAATAACTAGATAGTGATGGGGAAAGCATTTGGGAAGCTGATTTCTTCTGCTATTCTGGTTATCCCTCTAAACAGGCATATTTTTGTTGAATGGGTACAATCAGTGGTTTCTTGAATTTGGAGGACTTAAAAATGATGTGACACAGGCCCATTGGCACATTGATGTATAGCACAAATAATAAAAACCCAGAGACATATTGGGGTTCAAGCTGAAGATCAGGAAAGCAAAGCAGCCAACCACTAGAGAGACCTTTTACCTTTACCAGATCTTCATACCAAAAAGGTGAAATCCTGTCTCCACAAATCCTCAGATTCCATATCACAGTGAGTTCCTGTCTCTTCTCCTTTATCTTCCTCTTTCTGCCCAGTCCTGTCGCTCCTCTCTCCACCTCTCTAGTGCTAGGATTACAAGTGTGAACCACCACCACCTGTATCTGTTTTGTTTCTGGACCCACCTTGTGTAACCCAGGGTGGCCTTGAACTCACAGAGGTCTGTCTGCCTCTGTCTCCAAAGTCCTGGGATTAAAGGTGTGTGCCACCGCTCCCTGGCCTCCATGGCTGACTAGTGTGGCTGCTTTGCCCTCTGATCTTCAGACAAGCTTTATTTATTAAAACACAACTAATATAGCACTATATTGATGTGAGCAGTTTGAGATAATGCTGCTGTGGCTGAGAAGCACCACATATAAAGCTTCAGCGTGGAGTCCAGCAGATTATAATGATACAGGACTCTTATTAATGTCTCTCTGCTACTGTATTGTGAATGAAGTTCTAAGGGATAAAATCTTTACAATGAAATAAAACCTCAAGAAAAGGTTAGGACCTAGTAAAAAAACAAGTTGTGTTTTAACAGTGTTTTCTATGTTCAACACTGTTGGCTTTCATTTGTACTTAGAGAAATGTGTTACACTTACCTGGTTCATAGTCTTCAGAAATAAGAATGGACATTATACTTTAATATTAATAAGTTGCATACACAGAACTAAACACTTTTGGTGATAAAAGTTGACTATAAGTGTCCGTGAGTTTATTTTCTCTTTCTTAATAGTAGCATCCTTGTTTAATTAAGAAAACACTAAAGATTTTTTTTAACATTTAAAGATGTGATGGATTATAGCAATGAGAATTATTAGGGTTTCCTTTTCCCTCTATGCTCCCTCCACTGTTACAATTGCTTCTATGAAGTCATGATGCCCCTTACTTTCCACATCATGAACACCAAACTGAGAGCGGATTAAGAGGAGAGGAGATGGTTCAGTTGATAAAGTATTTACAGAATAAGCATGAGGACCTAAGTTCGATTCCCAGGACCCACATAAAAGAAGTCAGGAATTTTGGCATGCATTTGTAATTCCAGTGCTGAGTAGGTAGAGACGGCTGGATCCTGGGGCTGGCTGACCACCCAGTCTAATTTAATAGGTGAACAACAGATTCAAGTGCGAGTTCTGTCTCAAAAACCAAGGTGAATGCCTTCTGAAGACTTATACCTGTGGTTGAAATTCTGGCTCCCACACACGTGCCTATACATACATACACACTCAAATAAACATGCAAACCCACACCTCACTCCGTGCACTTAAGTAGTCCAATTTGGTTCGCTTATAATATCCTTCAGGGAGCATTGTCAGTAGTGATTCCGTCTCTTTCATGGGCACCAAGCTATCTGAGAGTTCTCTATAGGGCGTCAGCAGAAAAGCGGAACTTATGCATCCATAATTTCTTTCTTCTATTGACAGTAATAAGGAAAGCTGCCAACACCCCTCAGGGTCACCTTCCACTGAGTATCAGAATTCTTACTGTGCCCAGATGCCTAGAATTGAAGAGGAAATGAGATGTGTGAAATGAAACTCAAGCCCAGAGCAATAGCTTAATATGCTGGAGTTTATAAATAACGAAATGTTTGGCTCAGCCTCCCATGCTCATATAACAGTGGGAAGGAACCAATAAATCGCCTTACACTCTCCCATGTCAAATTCATTCTTCATGAATGCAATTGCAAGTTGTCTGAGACCTTTGGCTGTAACCCACATCAGATCTCTATGGTTTTCCAAACTGCCTAATCTTTGCCCTCATCACTGCGTATGTTCCCAGAGGAGCTGGCTCCGTTTGTATTTATTGTGATAGTGATGTACTATTCTAAACAATTACTATTTATCATTACTAAATACAATTCTGTATACAACAGCCCTTTTATTCCTTTCTCCTCTTCCCCCTCCTCCTTAAAGAAAGGAATTTGATTCTACTGTGGTTGATTAGGACTCGCCCTGGGATCAGATTCTTATTGCAGATAATGCCAGTGAGGAAGCACGGACACCACTATGAAGGATATAAACCATAAACTCGGCTTATCTCTACTGAATTCTCATGTACCTCTGAGAATGGGAGGATCTGCCTGTTGATGGTTTTCCCAAATAAAAGCCACCCAAGGGCATAGACATCATGCGTCAATGCCAACAAACAATTGAAACGTCCAGGCAATAAAGAATCATTGACATTTCCATGGTAAGAGAGTGGTCATGCATTTGCTTTCTTGTAGACCTAAGTGGGTTCTAACATCTGGAATCATTGGGATATTTGCAATGGCATCAAAGCCACAACATGATAGCATCTCTAGACTCTCCCTAATTGCCTCTTTCTACCTGTGGATCAAGTACTTGCTGCAGGGGCATTACTTCTTACAGGTCCCTTCGGGTCTCCTGGGCCTTCAAGGTCTCTGATAGGGTGACTGTGTTCTTCAATCTAATGCATGGACTCATAGAAGGAGGGTGTTTTCCTCACTCATCAGTCACATCTTCTTAGGAGTGTGACTTTTCAGATCTAAACCCCAGGAAGCCAGCCAGTCATTCATGAAGGAACAGATAGTTCAAGGACAGCTTGAATTCATTCCATAAACTTGAAATCTTGATAGTGTTCTCCAAAGATCCCAGCAGACTGCACATCTACAATCTTGAGGTTCCAAAAGTAGTCTGTGATAGACTGTGATGGCTGTTCTTCGTTGTCAACTTGACTCCGTATGGAATTAATTAAAGCCTCTACATGGGGAACATCTGTGAGGGATTTTTTTCCCTGAATTTAAAGTGGAAAAGATCCACTTCTAATCTGGATCTTCGAGGTGGGAAGAGACCCCTCTAATCTGGGCCAGGGCTTCTTCTGGAAGCCTATATATGGACACGAAAGAAGGAAGGTGTTGTTCTTTGCCTGCTTTCTCTGTCTCTGTAGCAAGCCCATTCCTTCAGTGGCTTTAGAGTCTACTTCTTTGGAATTCCAATGTCTGCGAAGACCAGCTGAGACATCCAGCCTGTGGACTGAACAGCCACTGGATTCTTAGACATTGCATTCATAGGCAGCCATTGTTGAACCAGTGGGACCACAGCCTGTAAGCTGTTCTAATAAATCCCCTTTCTCTATAAACAGATTTTTTCTGTAAGTTCTGTACCTCTAGGGAACCCTGACTAATTCAAACCCCAATGAGCATGAGAGAAGAAGGGATCTGAGGAGGGGGGTAGGAAATAAAGGGAGAGTAGAACAGAAAGACACAGAGAAAGAAAATAGAAGGTTTTAGGTTCAGCTCTGCCTTGTTACCCCTCTGCTTGGAAAGCAACTATTCATGTCTATCGTTTCCTCATTTGTCAGACACGGGGTCCGTGCGCAAGCAGGGGCTGAAGGGTTCTAAGGTGTGCACTTTAGACCATGGCCTAGAGAAAGGCCGTAAAACTTTCCTCTTTGTCCTACTTAATTTGAGAATTCCCAGAGTCTCACCCCAAACTTTCTGTTCCTAGCTACCCCTGTTTTCTTCCTGGGTGGTCTCCTCTTTTCTAGCTCTTATTTCAAAGTCCCCTTTGTCTGATATTAATGTAGCTTGCTCAGAGCTGCTGTTTGCATGGTTTATCTTTCCCTTCCTATTGCTTTCAGCCTATTTGTATCTTTGGATCTAAAGTGTGTTTCCTTTATGCAGCATATACTTGGGTCTTGTTTCATGTTTTAATACGGTCTGATAAGCCCTGCCTTTTGACTGGATTGGGTAATTATTTGTAATTACGGTTCAATTTACTTCTGCCACTTTGCTTTTGGCTTTCCATGCTTCAAATGTTGCTCATAGATTTTATCCCTCTTTTACTGTCTTCCATTACAAGGGATAGATATATAATAGTACAGCATTCATGTCTTTGATTTAAAAAATTAGAATATGTTTTCATTAATTTTTTGAGAATGTCATACATAAATACAATGTGTTTTAAATTATATTTACCGTCACTCCTACCTCCAATTCTTCCTGGGTTTATTTCCACGCTCCACTCTCCATTCCCTCTCAATTTTAAATCTCCTTCCTCTTTTTTTTTTTAAATAACAAATAGTAAGTCCAGTTTATACTGCCTATATATGCTTGGGTGTGGAACCATACCCTGCCTGTTTGTTGAACATACTAAGAGCCATACCCTTATTCAAAGTGGACTCCTCCCTTCCCAGAAGCCATCAACCATCAATAGTTCCTCATTGAGGGATGGGGACTCAGGACAACCTCCTTCTCTGTGCCGGAATACTGAGTGGCTTGCTCTTGTGCAGGTCTTATGCAGACAAGCACTGGAGCTGTGGGTTTGTGAGTACACTGGTCTTGTCATATCCTGAAGACATTGTTTCCCTCCAGTCCTCCCCAAACTCTCGCCCTCATAATTCTGCTGCTCCTTCTTCCAAAATGATCCTGAGCTTTGGAGGAGCTGGTGTGATACAAGTGTCCCACTTCTGAGTGTTCCACAGATCCATGTTCTCTGCACTTTGTGAGTTTCTGCATTAGCTGCTGTTTACTGCACAAAGAAACTTCTCCTATGAGATATGAGAACTGCCCTAACCTAGGGGTATAGAAATATCAGATCACTACAAAGTCCGTCTAGAAAGTAATAGTGTTAAGTTCACACATGGAGTCTGTGAACTCCCCAACCATGGGTTCTTGGCCAGATGTGTTATATCAGGCAGGTATCTCCTCTCTAGAGCAAGCCTTAAAGCCAATCCGAAGGCAGTTGGTTGATGCCATAATATTTGTGCCTCTATTGCCCCCATCAGCACTTCTTATGGCACAGCTGTTGTCATAACTCCAAGTGTTCACAGCTGAGTAAAATTCTTGATGGCCTTTTCTTCTCCCAATAGCTTGCACAGCACCCTTCCAGGACTATATGGGCTCACCAGTCAGGTGGACGCTTCCTTCAGTACCAACTTCATTTCTCCGTGTTCTGTGACCAAAGTTGTGGCATCTTCAGCAATAAGGTCTTAATATCAAGTTCTGAGGGACAGCGAAGAATAGCAGCAGCAGCCTATCATGTTTCGACAACCCTGATCTCACCTGGTACTTGAGCTTTTTATTTTTCTTTTAAAATATTTTTATTAAGATTTTTGTGAATTTTAGACATTGTATTTTGGTCATATTTACCCTCCTTTCCCCCTAACTAACTCCTTCCAGATTTAGCCTCCTCCCTATGCCTCCAATTTTGTGATCTTTAAATATATTCATACATGCATACATATATACATACATACATATGGTTTTTTATTTGGTAACCCATGGGTTTTTAGAAAGCATCTCCTCTGTAGGGTAGCTCAAATTAAACCCTTTCATATGTATATATATACATATATCTCCATATACATATTTGCATATATACACACACACAAATACAAAACTTTCCATATGAATTTTCCCAAATATCCTTAGTGTTAGCTGTCCTGCTCCCTACCCTCCTCTGCCCTACCCTCCTGTTTAAATCTCCCTCCAGAGCTGTCATTCTCTTTGCTTACTTCCTACCCCTGTGCTCTACTGGACCTATCTCCATGTGTATTTCTTCCTCTTCCCCACCAATGACCCCTTTCCACGTCCCTGGATTCTACGGATATTTCAAGTTAAACACACAAATCTAAAGATTTGATGCTAAGATCTGTACAAGTGGGAATATGCAACATTTGGTTTTCTGCGCTTGGGTCACCACCCTCAGTATAATATTGTCCATTGGTTCCATCCTTCCTGTGCTGTCTTCCTTCATGGTGAATTGGCATTTTTCTAGTGTTTCAATTTCTTTAATATTTTACTGTATTTAAAAATCATTTCAAGAGTGGTTACAGTTTTGCTGGCAACATACATCTTAGCTTTTCAAAATCTAGTTTCAAATTCATACTAATTTAATTCTAGCACACTGAAGAATATTTGTACCTGTTCTATAACTTGTAACCTTGTTGTTGTAGGTAGGGCCATTTATTTATGTTACCCAATCCAAATGCCTTCTAGCAGCTCTAGAGTTCTGTGTATCATTTAGGATCTAGAATAAAGTGAGATCATGTCTGCAGAGTGGTAGACTGATCTTCCCTTCACTGTGGATGGTTTGCTCCAGTTCTTCCTGGAGATTTCCACTGCTGCCTGCTCTCTTTACTTACATCCTAAGCTGTTTAATTGTTGTCCATGTCCTTTATGTTGCTGTTTTCAAATGTATGACATTTCACCATACTGTAAACCTGAGTACCTGTACAATACATTGTTTTATTATGCATTTCTCACCAGGAATACATATCTGATAGTGTTGATTTTATCCTGTTTTAGCAGAGATGAAACTCATATAATGCTAAACATATTAAAATGTAGAATCCAGTGGCATTTGCCACAGTAATCATATTGTACAACCCTTACATGCTTTAGTGTGAATTCTTTATGGCCTCAGAGAAATTCCACATGCCTTCTTCCTCTTCCCTTTGCAAACACGAGCCTTTCTGCCTTGACGACATGTCGATTATAGATGTTTTATTTTAAAATTCATGCATTGTGTGACTTATGTTTGTCTTTCACTTAGAATGATTTCAAGGCTTGCCCTTTTATGGTTGGATAATATTTCACTTTATGTATGTAATGAAATGTACGTATCTGCTCATCTGGTCGTCTGGTGATGGGCATAAGCATTTGATCTTCTTGCCTCTGGGCTGTGATGAATAACCGTGGTTATAAACACCCATGTAGAAGCTTCTGTGCAAACAAATGCCTTCATTTCTCTTGTATGTAGAAATGCAGGCTAAAATGCTGGGTCATGTGATGTTCTGTTTTTAATGCTTAAAAGCAATGATTTTTTTGTTCTTTGAAATTTTCATATATTCATACAATGCACATTGACAGTAGAGGTAGATCCACCACTACCTCCCTACAACTTCCCCAGACCATACCATTTCTTTATTTCTTTCCCAACTTTATGTCCTCTTTTAATTTTTTTATTAGTACCCCCCTGAGTCCAGTAAGTGCCCATATGAATTTGTGTGTGTGTGTGTGTGTGTGTGAACATAGTCATTCACTAAGGAACAAACACCCTATCAGTGACCTTATATTCAAAGAAGAGTGATGATCCTTCCTGCAGTAGCTCCGGACTGCCGATAGCTCCTCTGATATGACTGGAGTCCTAGGAGTCCCTCCCCCAACCACTGGCTTGATCATGTTCAATCTTCTGCAGGCAGCTGGGACTGCTTAGATTTGATGTGTTTCATAGCTCTTTCCATCTGCTCCCTCTTCCATTCTTTCTTCTTCTGTGAAGTTCCCAGAGCTTTGGATGGTAGGAGATTGATATCAATGATCCATTCATAACTGAGTGCTCAGAGTTACATATAATCAGCATTTTGGCTACTTATGACTGTCTGTATTAACCATTACCCCCTGCAAAAGAAAGCTTCTCTGATCAAAATTGAGAGCATCACAAATATACATATATTAACACAAAGAAGGTAATGTCACAGCACGGTCATTTAACAAAACAACAATAGGTTCCCTGGGCCCATGATCTGTCCAGTCATGGCTTTTGGCCATGTTTATAGTACCAGGTATGAAATCCCTGCTAGAGAGCATGTCTCATATACATCTTGGCAGCAGGTTGGTATTGTAACATGAATGGCCCAGAGCAGGGTAAGAACAATGATGACTTTTCTTCTCCAGCAACCTGCATAGCATCTTATGGAATTATGTAAACTAGTAAGTAGGGTGAATATTTTCTGGTTATTCGAAATTGGTTTCTTTCTGTACTTATTCCAGAGAGAGTTGTGTCTTCAGCAATAGGGTCTTACCATCCAGTTCTCATCTGCAGCCTGGAACAATGGCAACATCCTGTATTGTTTG
This sequence comes from Ellobius talpinus, assembly GCA_001685095.1. Taxonomy (NCBI): domain Eukaryota; kingdom Metazoa; phylum Chordata; class Mammalia; order Rodentia; family Cricetidae; genus Ellobius; species Ellobius talpinus. The sequence continues at coordinate 17,005 of LOJH01003460.1, read as the reverse complement.
GGTGCCTCTGGGCCTTTCTGACCCCATAGGATAACCCACAGGGAGGTAACCTGTGTCTGGCACTGAGATTTTTATTAATATTTCATGTCCTCTGGGAGCAGCGTTGCTCACCCCTTCCAGGGTATGTCTATTCATACTCTACATCAATAGCCCCCCTCTTTAATTTTTTCAAAATTAACACACACAAATCAGTGACTTCTATGTGCCAATGATAAATACATTTAAAAATATATCAGGGAAATAATCTCATTTCCTATACCATCCAAAAGTCAAACAAAAATAACTCAGGGATAAACATGATCAAGAAAATGAAAGACCTCTACCATGAAACTTTTACGACACTAAAGAAAGCAATTGAAGAAGATTCTAGAAAGTGGCTCATTGAGTAGGAGAATTAATGTTGTGATGATGGCCATCTTACCAAAAACAATATGAAGAATCAATATAATCCCAGTCAAAATTCTAGGGCTATTCTTCACAAACATAGAAAAGCAATCTTATAATTTATGTGACGGTACAAAAAAATAAAGATAGCCAAATCAATCGCAAATAAAGTGAGTGCTGTTGGAGGAATCACCTACCCTTATTTCAACTACAAAAATACAGCATTAAAAACAACATGACACACACACATACACACACACACAACAAAACAGACATAAAGATCAGTGGAATAGAATAGAGGACCAAGATCTTATTCCACATAAATAAAACAACTTATGTGTTTTTTTTTTTAAAAAAAGATGCCAAAAATATATGTTGGAGAGAAGATACTATCTTCAACAAATAAATCTAGAGAAACTGGATTTCAACATGCAGAAAAATTATACTGGACCCCTTTTTTCTCTCATCCTGCACAAGATTCAATTCCAGTGGGTCAAACACCTCAACATAAGACCCGATACCCTGAAGCTGCCAGAGGATAAAGTGGAGAGATGCTTCAACATATAGGGGAAGGCCATGGGCTTTCTGAATAGGTCTCCCACAGCACAGGAAGCAGGACAAATGGGTCACAAATGGGATCTTCTGAAAGTACAAAAGCTTCTGCTGAGCAAAGGAAACTGTCAATGGAGTGAAGAGGTAGCCAGAGAGCAGGAGAAAACCTTGGCCAGCTGTTACATCTGATGGAGAATCAGTGTCGCGTGCATTCAAAGAACATTGCAATCTAAATTTCAAGAAAGCAAACATCTTAATTAAAATGGGTCATGGAATTGAACTGAAAGTTTTCAAAACAAGAAATACAAATGGCTAGGAAATACTTTTAAAAGTCCTCAACATCTGTAGCTATTGGGGATGTGAAGATTCAAACGGCTTCACAATTTAATCTCATGGCAGTCAGAATGGCCAAGATCAGGAATACAAATGACAACAAATGCTGGTAGGGATGGGGAAAAGGAGAATCCTTACACAGTGTTAGCGGGGATGTAAACTGGTAACTACTGGAGACACTTGGAAATCACTCTGGAGGTTTCTAAAAAGACAAAACAAAAACAAAACGCAAAACACAAAAGCACCAGCTATGTAACTCCATCTGACCATGTAACTCCTGGGTAGAAAGGACTTTATAGTCTACCACAGAGACACTGGCACATCCATGTTCACTGTGGTTCAATTCACAATAATTAGGAAATGGAATTAAACCAAGATGTCTATCAACTGAAGAACAAATTAGGAACACGTGATATACATATACAAATTAAATATTACTTAGCTGTAAAGAATAAGATCAAGAACAAACTCTTACAAAGGAAAACATTTCATTGGGGCTGACTTACAGTTTCAGAGGTTTAGTACATTGTCACCATGGCGGAAAGCGTGGTGCCATGCAGGTAGACATAGTGCTGGAGAAGTAGCTAAGAATTCTATGTCTGAATCAACAGGCAACCAGAAAAGAGTATGACATGGATCTGGCTTGGGCTTCTGAAACCTCAAAGCCCACCCCCCAGTAACACACTTCCTCCAACAAGGCCACGCCTCCTATAGTACCACTCCCTATGGGCCTATGGGGGCTACTTTCATTCAAACCACTGATTTTATCCTTTAGATGCATGAGGAGGACCTAAAATTCTTTCCATAGCAGTAGAATCATTTTACACTTCTATAGCAACTGAAAAAGGTTCTGACATTTTCACATTTTCGCCAAAATTTATTCTTGATAGCATATGCCCTGGTTAGCATTTTGTCAACTTGACCTTTGGGAGGAGGGAATCTCATTTGAGAAAATGCCCCCACCAGATCGGCCTGTGGATAGTTGATAGAGGAGAGCCCAGTCCACTGTGGTTGGTGCCCCTCCCGAGGCCCTGGGATGCATTAAAAAGGCAAACTGAACAAGCCATGAGGAACAAGTCTGTAAGCAGTGTTCCTCTGTGGTCTCTGCTTCAGTTACTGCTTACCAGGTTCCTGCCTTGAGTTCTTGCCCTGAGAATGAGCTGTAAACTGCAAACTGAAATGAACTCTTTCCTCCTCAAGTTGCTTTTCGTAGCGGTGTTTTACCACAGCATTAGAAACCCTGACTACAACAGCATCCTAGTGGACGTGAAATGGCGTCTTCTTGTGGCTTTCATTTACATTTTCTTGAGAGAAATATCCATTTAAGTCTTTTTCTTGTTGCTTAATTGAGTTGTTATTAAATTGTAAAGTTTTTGACAAGTCCTGAATAATAAGCAGATCTTTAAAGTATTTTCTTATATTCTGCTGGTTTCCTTTTCCTTTCTTTGACTTTTAGACCAACTGTCAAAAACCCATCCCCATCCTAAAATATGTCATTCATGCACAGTGTCACCTAGATGCCCACAATCCTCTTCAGCCAGCATCAGCCTTTCATCTGCATACCAGATTTCTGTTTCTTGCAGACTACTTGCCTTCAAGTCATTTTGGCTCTTCTTCATCAAGAACATTCCCTACAAATCTTATCTCAATAGATGAAAATCCCACTAGCCTCGTCATGAAGTCAAATGCTAATATCACCTGAATGTCCCCTCCCCAACTCTCCAGCAAGTCTCTCTGGCTCAATACCTCAAACATCCCCAGAAACTAATTATTTCTCTCCATTTCCAACTGAGTCTGAATTCTTCCTTCTCCTGAAATGTCCTTCTTTGAGTTTATTCCTGCTTCTTCTCCAATACAGGCTTCGCGTAGCCCGAGGGGGAACATGCAGACACCTCTGTCTGGTGCAGGCTTTCTGGCATCACTTTCCACCCCAGCAAACTGCTGCACACTGTCCCCTGTGCTATGGTTGCCACACCGTCCTGCGCAATAAATATGCTTTCCTCTGCCAGGCATTCTTCCACCCCTCCTCCCTCTGCAAGGCTCGCATCTCCCCTCCCTTTGTCTCAGTGTAAAGGGTACCTCCTTCCAAAAACTTTTCCTATTGTACTCTCTCCTTCTTCAGCCCATTCATTTCCTCTACATTACATAGTTTATCATTATTAACTTGTTTCTTTTAATATAACCTCACTGAGTGGCTCTGGCTGACCTAAAGTTCAGATAGTCTAGGATTGCCTCAAATACATGGTTATTCTCCTGTCTCAGCCTCCTGAACACTCGAATTCCAGTCATGGGCCCCATGTCTGGCTCACTGTACAATTATCAATTTGCTTAATGATTGGTTGTCTGCAGTTTCCCTGGATGATAAACAGGGCAGTAGGAGCCACAGTCGTTATCAACATCACTTTAATAAACTCCAAGTGATAAAACTTCACGTTTGCCATCAGTGAATCCATTCAGGAACTGTGCGAAGGCACATATGAATATCTATGTGTATGCACACATGAATGCATAGAATATATTCACATGAATATATGAATGTACATGTATATATGCAAACAGGCACATTAGAAAAACACAATCATTTACTCCTTCAGCAACTCTCTCAGCTGCGTAAATTGCTCTTGATTGTATAGCTGATAAAAGTAAAGACCAGAGTGAATAGGTGGCTTGCCCATGGTCATGCTGTGAGTGCCTTCACTGGACTGCTCCAGAACTTATGCTTTGAAACCCTCCACGATGTAGAGCCAAGGACAAAGATGATGGTCAGTTAATGCTTCTAGAAACAAGAAGAGAGGAGCAATGCTGTCCCCGATGTGTTCTGAGAACTTGGAAATGCTTTTTGTTCTGCTGTTCTGCACAGTCCCTAATCCCCAGTGGGTACTGAGTATCTGATATGCGGTACTTTGTACTTCTTACAAACTAGATTTTTTTCATTCATCTTATTTTAATTTATTTTAAGTTTAAATAACATCAGGCACTGATTGTCATAGTGAACAGTGACATCCAAGACCTTTGAAATCCTAATGCTTTTGATTTCTTGATGTTCACATACAACCTCAACACACTCCCTCCTGAAGACAGAGCTACATCATTTTTGACCCTGCACTTTCTACCTCCAATTTTCCTAATGGTCTCCCTCCTGGCCCTTCACTTCACTGCAGCTTGTAGGACCGAGTTTCCTCCCCTATGTATGGCGCCAGCCAACCAACTCCTTTCCCCTTCAATAGTGCCCTAAACAGTCCTCTAAAAGGGTTTCCATGGGTAACACACATGTGGTTTTTCCCTTGGGAGAAAGCTCTGGTTACGGTCCTTAGGGCAGGAGAGACATAAAGACCAGTGATCAAGGTCCCTGTCTAACAAAGAAGTAAAGGTGTTAGCATATAACCTAACTCAAGCAAGGACCCTGGCCAAGGGATGGGAAGAAAGAGGACTGTATGTCTGCAGCTGTATGGCTCCACATGGGCTTGCAGGACTGACCAACATACAGGTAAAACGACACTGATCTCATTCATCCCTTAACCAGAAGAAATGACTGTAGTGACACTTGCCTTCAAAATGAAGCTCACCACAGACAAGAACAAGCCTTAGAAATATTGATGCAAAGATAAATTGTCTAGACGAAGAGCACTGTGTTTCTCTGTAGGAGAGCAATCGAAGAGTTTGGAGAGGACACAGTTGGTAAAGTGCTTGCCCCACAAGCATGAGAACCTGAGTTTGCATCTCCCAAACCCTATATAAATGACTGGACTTGGTGGTATGGGGCTCTTGGAATCCCAGCTCTGAGGATATGGAGACAGAAGGATGCCTGGGGCTTGTGGGCAAACCAGTCTAGCCAGTTGGTGAGCTCCAGATTCAATGAGAGATTCAATCTTAAAAACTAAAATGGAGAAGCAATTGTCTAGCCTCCACATGCACCCACCCATTCACCCAACCTTGCGCACACATAGAAAAAGAGCGTGAAGATATAGAAGCTAAAAACCAGCCAGGTGAGGAGGCTCAGATGACTCAGGGGATACAGCACTTGCTGAGCAAGCATGAGAACTGGAGCGTGGGTCAGTAGCACCTGCATGCGTGATGGCTGGGTGTAGAGGCCTGCTTAGAAGTTCAGCCCTCAGAAGGCTCTGACAGGGATCCCTGGAGCACGCCAGCTAGCAGAACTAGCCATATCATGAGCTCTGGGTTTGAGAGACCCTGCTTCAGTGAATAAAGTGGCGAGTGATGACGCCCGGGGCCTCTAAATGTATTCCTATTCATGTGCACAGGCGCCCCCACACATGTGCACAGGCACCCCCATACATGTGCAGGGCACCCCACCTGTGCGATGTATATACATCGCACACATTCAAACACAAGGCAAAGGTCAGATGAGGGATGAATCCCTGCCTAGCACAAGTGCAATCCTGCAGTCTCCCCTCCTCATCCCAGCACCACAGACACAGCAGCCACAACAAACATGGACTGAAGTCCAAATTCCAGAGCCCAGGAAGAAGCAGCAGTGGATGTGGATCAGTCCTTGTGCGTTCAATGCTCAGACTGTGGGCAATGGCCACAGGCTGAGGATGGGAAGAACGCCGGTCTTTTCCTCCCACCATGGGCATAGTTGGAATCTCACTGATGCTGTATGTAGGCTAGAGCAAAATGATGTTGTTTGTTTGCATTTTGCTTTTTCTGTGGAATATCCGTCATCAAGCAATGTGCTTTTGTGTGTCAAAGATTAGAAAGGACCCACTTCCTCTTCTCAAAGGGATCAGGCAGGACTCGGCTTGCATTTATTCCCAGCTTCTCTCCGCTTTGCAGCTCAGTACTAAATATGTGGATGCCACACAAAAGCAGGGTTAGTCCCACAAAGGACTTAACGTTCCCAGCATACGTCTTACAGGACCAAGATTTCCCCAGTCAGTCAAATGACATTCTAAAACAGGAAACCATGGAAGTGCACAGAATCACCCAGCTGATACCCAAGAGCCTAGTGTCTCAGGTAATCACCATCACCTGTGAAGAGATAGAGCAACTGTTTTTGATTTCTTCCCCCCTGAACTTTCTCAAATTTACTCAAAAACTTCAATAAATCAGGTCATTAGATACAAAATCAAATGAGATTTTATTTTGATAGCTAAGACTTTCCTTCCAGATTACCCAATAAATCAGAAAATATTCCAAACGGAAAAAGAACTAAATGAATGATCCCAGCATATTCTAGACTGATGGACATGTCTCTTCAAGAAATGAACTCCCTGCTTAGGAGTTATCTCCTTGTTCTCTAGAGTCTACTGTCAGAATGCCAGTTCCATGGTGAGAGCTTTCAGCCTACTTGGCCAAACAACATGGTTTTTTCCATAAATATTTTTGCACTTCAGACGGACCTCTTATGATTCAAGCTTGTTTTCTGATAAGAAGTCACTGTGCGAGCAAGTCTTAGATCAAAGCCTACCCTCATGCATTTGCACATCTTAGCAGGTAAGCACAAAGGTGGCAAGCTCAGGAGAAGCCTACGCAGTGTTCAGAACTCACCTCACCTCTGTCATAAGATGTTCACCTTGCCTATAACTGGCTGAAGGGGGAGGGCAGCTGAATACAGAACTCTGTCAGGTGACAGTTTGTCACTAAGTCCAGGTTTTCCCAGTCACATACCACGTTCATGGCGGGGGAGCAGTCATCATGATTCACAATTTCCCTTTTGCAAGTTAACCGCGTCCATGTTAACCATGATAGCAGTGGCATCCAAAATGTCTGAGAAAAGATTCTTGCTGAGGGTGTTTTAAACGCGACCTGAGTTTGCCTCCTGGATGGGCAGACACAAGTTTACACATGTGAGTGCCTGCATATAGCACCATCCTCTTTATGCTGGGGGTGATGTTAAAGTTAACCCCCACATGATCTTGTATCACAGGTTTAGGCAAGTGTGGAAGTCCTCCAGAGAACTCAGAAGGCTGACACAGATGCAAACGGCTTTGACAAGTGCTACAAAGTGACTGGAAACTGACTAAACCCAAAGCATTTCACATTATTTAACCTTGGGACCTCAGGACATGTGCATTTGAGGCAAATAATGATTCTGTGTTGAGAAACCTGCTTACCCATCTAAGCAACATCTCCAAAAGTTGATTCTGAATAAAGATTAACACTATGTGGCACATGTTGAGTCCAGTCCGTTCTTGCCACATGAATTCAGGGACATTTGACACCATTACACTGGATAAAATTTCTTCCTTCATTGACTAAAGGAGAGTACCATCATAAGGAAGATATTTCCCCTCCATCATTCTGTTGCCCACTTTCTACCTTGATGTCATGTGGACTAACAGCAGCCATGTTGTGACAATATGGACGATGCATAGGTGGAAATTAGCAACAACTAACAAACACAGCAGACCAGAGGACCTGGTGAGACCAGGGAGCACCTGAGCCAATCCTGGAAGCTACCTGGCTGGGCACTGTTTCAGTATCTGTTAGGTGGAATTCTTTAAAATTTACAGTTGAAGTTGTTCTCAAAGAAATACACAGTTTTATAAATATATTCCTTTGATGGAGCATGCGTCTTCCAAGCCAGCTGCTGGAAGATCTCTTCACTGTCTGGCACAAGTACATCTGAGAAAGTCCCCTAATGTGGTTCAACCTTCCCTCTAGTTCAGCATGTAGCAAAGGCCCTGTACTTCTTTAGCTGCCTGTTGCCAGAACGTGTGTGAATGCATGCCTATGTCTTGCACCCAGCACGGACCATGGTATCCAAAGCTTCTGGGAAATACGTAAGATGACTGAAAAACACAGCACTGTCAGTTTCCTCAGCAACACGAATCTTACTGCACTTCTTTTCCTTTTGCAATTGAATTTTAATTGAAACACCCATCGTGAGTTGTTTTAAAAGGACTTAAAAAATAAAACTTCAAAAGATTAAGCAAGGTGTGGTGATCCATGCTTGTAAAAATCTCAGTTGTCAGGAGGCAGAGGTAGGAGAATCACAAGTCAGAGGCTAGACTGGGATACAAAGCAAGACTCCCTCTCCATATATATATACACACATATATAATTGTGTGTGTGTTTGCATGAAAGCAGGGAATAATAGTGACCTCTGACCTCTACACCATGCCCACATGCAGGCACATGCACACATACACACAAAGTCATTGGATCCTAAGAGGCTGTGATTGGCCTCTGCTAGAAGATGTCAGGCTCCAGCTGGTTGTCGTAGCACAAGACATCAAGGGTAAAGGTTGCAGGTTGGTGAGTTCAGTTCACAGCCCCACCTCTCACCTCATAGATGCTCATCAGTAAGCTTCTCTACGACCCTCGTTCCTTACTCTATATTGGGCACTGTCTCTAACTCAGGAAGCTGTGTGAGGGTCAGAGAATGGAACCTGTAAAGTTTAATACAGGATAACTCAGAAAGTGTTTGCATGTTTTAGGTATTGTTGCTTTTTCTCTCAGGCAACTATCTGGAAATTATTTTTTCAAAAATTTTCAGTGTATCTCTGGCACCGCCAAGGCCTTCAATAAAAAATTAAAAATAAATTGCCTAGGAATAGCTGAAATATCTGCTATTGCTAGTGTGTTAGGGTCTGGGAGCCAGATAACAATGGCCTGAAGCTTCCGTGCAGGGCAGTTCCTGGAGCTAGCCCTCACAGCACCCCAGTTTTCTTAACTAGAAAATGGAAATAAAAATAGTAGTTTCCCTTCCAAATATTGTAGTTAGTGAATGGGTTTATGGGCTGTCTGACAGATAGCAAGCAGTGCATAATTATTGGCATTTTAAAATTTTTCTTTTATTTACTATTATTTTCAAATATATTTATAATTGTCTGTGTGTGAGTATGCACACATATGTATGGGTGCCTGCAGAGGCTAGAAGAGGGCATCAGATCACATGGAACTGGAGTTAAGGTGTTCGTGAGCTGCCTGACATAAATGCTGGGAACGGAACTGAAGCAAATAAAAGTCGTTACCTTCTGAATCATCTCTTCAGCCCCTAATATGCAGATGGACTTTTTTCTTTGGGTCGCCAGCTCACAAAAAAACAAAGTGGAGACTTATTATTAATTATGAAAGCTCGGCCTATAGCTTAGGCTTGTCCAATTATTCATCTATGTGTTACCATGTGACTTGTGGCTTATTTTGCTCTCTCTCATCAGGCTGGTGACTCTGCCTCTCTTCTTCCCAGAGTTCTCTCTGTACAGAAGTCCCTGCTGTACCTCCTGCCTAGCTATTGGCTGTCTAGCTTTTTATTAAACCAATCACAGTAACACATCTATATGCAGGGTAAAGGAATATTCCACCACACTAATGTTGGTCCTTTGCAATCAGCCCTCCAGGAGGTTTAATTTACTGCATTAAATAAAAATGTGTATTTTATTGAAGTGTCTATGTTTTGTCTCCCAGACCCTTTCCAAATCCTCAGATCTTCAGTTAAACACCAGACAAATGGAATTCTTCCTCCTGCCTCACTATGAGCATTAATATGCTAAGTTTTTTATCACATACCATGTCAGTTCTCAGTGAATAAAGTAAATTGTTCCATATAAGGACGGCGATTCTCATTTGAAAATGCCTAAGTAATTGGTTCTCTAAATGCTATTTGCAGATTGGATATGGATAGATCATCCTGAGAGCTCTGGCTTAGACGAGCTGTGGGTGCATTCTTCTGTTGCCAGCGATGCTGCATAGATGGTGCACAGAGGAATCTACGCGTTTCCTAGGCAACTCCAGAAGCAGCACTTCCTGGTAGTCCAGGGCGGCAAGCATCTCCCTCCTTTCTACAACTGTGAAAGGATTGCAGGAGTTGAGAGACAGACTTTCATGGAGACCGAGGAAATCAACATGTCAGGAAGAAAATCTCCAGGAATATTCACTCACATGGAGAGAGCTGGCAGCCGGAACACAGTGGTCACAGGGGTTCATGTGCTCCAGACACTCAGCTGCCAGAGGAGTAGCATCAGTAAGCAAGAGGCAGATCTCTTGCAGGCAGATCACAAGGGGTGAGAGGGGGAATTTACTGGAGGAAAACTAGCCATACAGAAGCAATGGGAAATCCGGACTTTCTGTTCCCCTCCCTAGTGACCATGCCATCCTCTTTGGATTCTTATGTTTTCTCTGTATTCTGACAGATTACCCTGACCCAAGCAATTTAAAGAAGGGGAGGATTGATTTTGGCTCATGACCTCAGTGGGTGTGGCCATCCTGGCAGGAAGGGGTAATGGGGAGGTGTGTGGCTTGGTTTGTTCACATCTTGGCAAATCAGAGATGGAACTGAGAGCAAAGGGATGGCCTCTAAGCTTCAAAGTTTGACCTTATTTGCCTATATTTGCCTGATATGTCCTAGGTAGTAGAGGTTCTGTGACCACCTGGGACAATGGCAACAGCTGGGACTAAGCGTGCAAACACATGAGCCTGTAAGGGCCATTTCCCATTCAAATCATAATAGACACCACAGGCACAGTATCTTTGAGACGGGAAGTGGAATCGGTCTTGCATGTGGTCCACACAGTTCTCTGATTGATGGAAGAGGGACGACAAATGAGCCAGACTCAGCCAGAAATTTTGATGAAATAGTTCGAGAAGTTACTGCCTTCTTGTGTGGATGCTAAGCTGGTAGGCTATGCCAAGGTCTTCTGGGGACATTCAAAGATGAGTCAACACAAGAGTGTAAGACCAACACAAGTGGACAGGAAGCAAGAGGTAAGGAGGCCCATTAACCAGGTCACTGGTTGAGAACATGCAGCCAACTAGCCAACCATGAATCCTCAGGATTTTTCAGTTATATATCGGGTAAATCCCCCTTAGTCTAAGCTGGTTTGAATTAGTTTCTGTCACTTACAACTGCAAAGGCCAAACAAAAGGCAACTCTGACTCACAACTGAGGTACAGGAAACGCCGCACCAATTTATAATATGCAGGACTTTTACCTCAACATACCCAGGATATTTAGTGTGATATCTGTGTGAGCCTATGCTGCTCATATTTCCTCAAGTACTTCCCCCACAAACTCAAGGTATCTGATTAGACAAACAGAATTTTACTCACACAGTAAGAGGGCAGAGTGTTTGACAATCACAACTGTATCAAAAAACCTCAAACACTTGAGAAAACGCATTTCCTGGTAGTAATGATCACACAAGCTTGACTGCCCAAGAGAACTCTTAAAGCCTGCCTTTCAAAGTCACATTCTTCCATTTAGTAATCAGGCTAAAAATAACCTGCTTACAATGTCTGGCTGATGATTGGAACACATTGCCCCAGAAACCCTTGTACCAATTATCTGCAGCAGGCTCTAAGTTGGGCTGCCAATATTTGGACCTTGTAGAAAGAGGCTTGTGGAGAATTCATTTTACATACCCCACTCTTTCCACCCCTTGGCTGTCTCTATATGGTTGTCCTCTGGCCTCCAACCAGTAGCTCCATTCCTCAGTATCTCAGTAAACTTATGGCCTTACAGTAGTGACATCACATACCTTACAGAAAGGTTTATCTGGAAGCTGTGCAAAACCAGGTTTGTCCTCTCTGTCCTGTTACATAAGACCAGGGCATGGGGAGTTCACACTAATTTACCTGCAGCTCTTAAAGGGAGCCCCCAGGGTGGACTCTGCTGGAATTGATAGCATCATTTGTCTTGCTTTTGTCAACCAAGGAGCTACTGTGCGATTCGGCTCTTACTGTGTACCAGACTCTGTGTTAAACATTTTACACTAACCATTAAGTAAGTAGCAACAAAACCTCACGGCATTACATCTATTGGTTTCTCCGATTCATTCTTGAGAAAACTGAAACTCAAAGCAGTTTAGCAAAATTAAGATTATACCCTGCATACATTTCACCTGCTATCCATAGGCCATTGTTGTTATGCCTGCTTTGTTTCCACTCTTTGTGTAGGGTGTTGTGAGATATTTGTGCACTGTGTGACAATGTATTGCTGTGATTGGTGTGATAAGAAACTGAACGACCAATAGCTAGGCAGGAGGTATAGGCGGCACTTCAGGGAAGAGGAAAAACTCCAGGAGGAATAAGGTAGAGTCACCAGCCAGATGCAGAGGGAGCAGCATGAGCAGTTGAAGTAATGAAGTCATGCAACGGGATGTAGATTAAAATAAAGGGGTTAATTTAAGTTATAAGAACTAGTGGGGCAAGCCTAAGCTAAGGTTGAGCTTTCATAATTAATAATAAGTCTCTGGGTTGTTATTTGGGAGCTGGCAGTACAGAGAAAGACTTGTTACAGTGGGGTGTGTATGTGAATGTGCATGTTGGTGTGTATGTGAATGTACTTATGTGCATGGGGATGTGTACATGTGTGTACATATGCATGAAGAGGTCAGAGGACAACTTCAGATCTCATTTTTACAGTGCTATCCACCTTCATTGGTTTTAGTTTTCTGTAATGGTTTCCATCTGTTGCAAAAAGAAGTTTCCTTGATGAGAGATGAGGACTGCACTTATCTATGTACATAAGGAGAAATATTTAGAATGTAGTTAGGGATCAGGGTTGTCCAAGAGACTCCCAAAACATTACAGACTATTGCAACTGCGCATCCTCAGTCCCTAGAGGAAGAAGGTCCATCCTTATCTTAGTTACTGTCCTATTGCCACAACAAAGCACCATGATCAAGGCAACTTATAAAAGAAAGCACTTAATTTGGGGGCTTAGAGTTCCAGAAAGTTAGAGTCCATGACTATCATGGTCAGGAGCATGGCAATAGGCAGGTTGACATGGTGCTGAAGCAGTTGCTGAGAGCTTGCATATTGTCCATAAACAGGAGCCAGAGAAGGCTGAGAATGGCTTGGACTTTTGAAACCTCAAAACCCACCTCCAGTGACACACCCCCTCCAACAAGGTTACACTTCCTGATCCTTCTCACACAGTTCCACCACTGTGATCAAAAACGCAAATCTATGAGCCTATGGAGGTCATTCTTCCTCAAACTACTACATCCCACTGCCTGGTCCCCACAGGCTTGTGGCCACATCATAGTGCAAAATGTATTTAGTTCAACTTCAGAAGTCCCCACAGTTTTTTACAATCTCAACAAAGTTTAAAAGTTCAAAGTCTCTTCTGAGAATCAAGGCACTCTTAATTATAACCCCCTGTAAAATTAAAAAAAATTACATACTTCCAACATATAATGAACACAAAATACATATTACCATTCCATAAGGGAGGAAAGGGGGCATAGCGGGGGGGGGAATGTTGAACAAAAACAAGAGTAAAACCCAGCAGGAAAAACTCCAAATCCCACTCCATTTCAGATGCTAATAGGCTTGGGTAGCTCTTTCCTTACAGCTTTGCTGACTGTAACACACTTCTCTCTCTTAGACTGATTCCATGCCCTGTCTGTAGCTCTCCTTGGCAGATACCCCACAGCTCTGGCATTTGGGATAGAACTTAGCTGTGATTAATTATGTGAATTACATTTGCATGAGATTTGCTTTGGTTGTTGCTTTAGTAACAGTTATCCTTAGGCATTTTCTTATTACAAGGTGGATGTTTAGTTGGGTGGGGTCTTGCCCTGAGGTTACCATTCCCTTTCTTCCACTTCCCTTCAAGCCTCTCATCCATCTCCTTTAGCACAAGCCTTGGTGTCAATGTTAAATTTCCAGTTGTCCCCTTTCTCCTTAAACTGTCCATTTTGTGTTTCTTTTTGCTCTAGCTGCTCTTTTTCATTGTAGATCTTCACAAGAGTGATTACTAATAACCAAGTACAGATCTATTATTAGATGATCTTGATATCTCCTCTGCCAGTGAAATTAGTCCCAAACTCTTCAGTTTAGCGTCAGGCAGATTCTTAAGAAAAGGGCATAAAACAGCCACTTTTTTTTTTTTTTACCAAAAATCACAATGATCTAATTCCATTACTAATACTATTCTCCTCTGAAACCTCTTAAGCGGGGCCTCCATAGACCACATTGCTCTTAGCATGACTGTCTTCCAAGCTTCTATGATAATGGCTAATAAAGTTCCATTTACAGAGTTCAACTATTTTCCCAGCCCCAAATCCCAAAACTTCCACATTCCTTCCAAATACAGCATGGTACGACTTGTGACAGCAATAGCCTACTCTTTGGCATAAGCTTCTTGCTTAGTTAATCTCTTACTGCTGTGGCAAAATGCGATAACCAAAGCAACTTATAGAAGAAAGAGTTTATCATGAATTTACACTTTCAGAGGGTGAGTCCATGACCATCATAGTCAGGAATACTGGCAGCAGCCAGGCAGGAATGGTGCTAGAACAATAGCTGACAGCTACTTCTTGATCCACAAGAAGGAGGCAAAGAGTGAGAGATTACTGAGAATGATATGGGTCCTTGAACTCTCAAAGCATACCCCCTAGGGATGGTCACTGTAATGGTCTGTCCTGTCTCTTTAAGAGACAAGCCCTGCCAACTCCCTCTCCACCACCATCCACTGAGGCAAGCAGATCTTCCTTCCACTTCCTTCTTTTCCATCTCTCTCCTGAAGAGGTAGCTGCTGCCATGGCTCCTCTCTTCCCTGTCCCCCCTGCTTCTCTTTCTCTCTCTCTGCCTCTCTCTGCTCTTCCCCTTTCTCCCTTTCTTCCCTTTCCCCTTCCCTTCCATAACCCACTAAATAAATATCCAACCTCATTCTGCATGGTGTGCCTATTCATCTATCTGTCTCTGTCTCTCACTCACCACATGGCTTCCTGCCTGGGACCAGCTGCCTTCATGGCCCACCATGTTCTCGTGGCCTGCTGCCCAATGCTGCCACTCAGGGACCTGCAGCATTTTACCATAACAGCCACCAGCCTATGGGGGCCAGGAAATGGAATGTGGTGGTGGTGGTTTGAATGAGAGTGGCTCCCATAGGCTAAAATGTTCAAATGCTTGGTCTCCAGTTGGCATAATTGTCTGGGAAGGATTAGGAGGCATGGCCTTGATGGAATAGGTGTGTCACTGGAGGTGGGCTTTGAGGTTTCAAAAGCTGGACACATTCCCAATTTTCTTTCTCTCTGCCTCATGTTGTCTCAATATGTGAGCCCAAACTTGTGACAGCCCTTGGCAGCTCATCAGAATTGCAGATCTGGGGCCATATCTCAGATCTATCACAGCTCTGGAAGATGCTTCCATGCACAGAAATGCCTTCAGAAGGGATTCAGTGTGGCTAATCTCTTTGTCACAGGCAATGGTAAAACCAAAGAAAGCAGGCTCCTGCTGTATCTGCCGTTCATTAGCTCAAACATTCTCATTGCAGGTTTTCTTAGTTAGGAGAGATCTGTACCCACCACCCCTGAAATGCAGTATCTAGGATAATGCTTTCCAAATCACACTCAGCAGAGCATGAGGATTCTGTACTCCTGGGCCTCCTGTGGATAGGGATTGCATAAAGCTACCTGACAGAGCTGGGCCTCCAGGCTACAAATCCACTTCAAACAGAGCTCCCGTGCTTTGATCAGTTCTAGAAATTGGGATTACAGTTTGATTTCCTCTTAAAAGAAGATTTGTCTGCTTTGCTTTTGCTTCTTGGTCAACCTGTGCTGCTCCACATTGTCCATCAGCCACATCAGCATGGTCCTCAAATCACTCAAGTCATGGGCTTAGGGAATGAACCTGCTTCTATTTTCTATACAGTTCCCTTGGGTTACAGATGTGACCTTTAAAATGCCAAAACCTCTGTTCCCAAGAGGACTGCAAAGCTACTTTCCTATCTTATTTTGACGTGTAATATCCAAGAAAGACACTAATGTGGAAAATTCTGAATTTGGCATATATACCACCCCTGGTTTGCCCTCCAGCTCTGTGTATTTTTTTCTTATGAAACAAAACAGTCCCACCAGGCAATGGGAATTTGATGCTTAAGGTCAACACCAACAATTAAGTTTTACCCTTAGACTATGCATTTGGGGGACATCTTTAGCAATTAGCTTTGTCTTGTGAGTCTACTGTTATAGTCTCTTGCTTAAGGAGGACACTACATGAGAATCAGGGAAAAAATGCAGCCAATTTTAGTAGCAGGCAGGGTTAGCTCTCGACTGGGATGAACAGAGATGCACCAGCAGGGAAGCTTCAGGCAAGCTGTTTACTGAACACCTATGCACTAGTTAATTTCCAGGAATTGGAATCCCCATTATAGAGGTAATGGTATGGTAAAGTAAAAAGATGTATTAGAGACAAATAGATGCTTTTTAAAAGCAAAGGCAAGTGTGACTGTTAAATGTAGACACAGCCTTTTGGAGAAGATGATAGCTCTGCTTTAGGCTCACTTTTGACTTTGAGCAAGAGGTACCTGGGAAAGCCTATGGGGAGATGGCTCAGCGGATGGGTAATATGCATGCATGAGGGATGGACAGCATATCCCCAGTCCTGTGTGATGCCGGGCAGGTGTGGGGATGCAGAGCATAGCCCAGCCCTGTGTGATGCTGGGCAGGTATGGGATGGAGAGCAGATCCCCAGCCCTGTGTGATGCTGGGTAGGTGTGGGATGGAGAGCAGATCCCCAGCCCTGTGTGATGCTGGGTAGGTGTGGGATGGAGAGCAGATCCCCAGCCCTGTGTGATGCTGGGCAGGTGTGGGGATGAAGAGCAGATCCCCAGCCCTGTGTAAGGCTGGGCAGGTGGGGATGGAAAGCAGATCCCCAGCCCTGTGTGAGGCTGGGCAGGTGTGGGGATGGAGAGCAGATCCCCAGCCCTGTGTAAGGCTGGGCAGGTGTGGGATGGAGAGCAGATCCCCAGTCCTGTGTAAGGCTGGGCAGGTGTGGGATGGAGAGCAGATCCCCAGCCCTGTGTGATGCTGGGCAGGTGTGG
>LOJH01003459.1:0-25751 GCA_001685095.1 Ellobius talpinus | reverse complement strand
GACTGCTCTTCCAGAGGTCCTGAGTTCAAGTCCCAGCAACCACATGGTGGCTCAGTCATCTGTAGTGAGATTTGGTGCCCTCTTCTGGCCAGCAAGCATACACACAGACAGAACATTGTATACATAATAAATAAATAAATCTTTAAAAAAAAGTATATATTGAGTAAAGGAACTAGAGCTAAATCCTGTGCTCAAGGAGATAAATGGATTAAGAAATTGAATAAAGGGAGTGGTGACCTGGGGGCAATAGCTCACCAGGCTAAGTTTTTCTAAAGAAAAGCTTAGAGCCACATATAGTAGCTCAGAAGGCAGAGGCTGGTGGATCTCTGAATTTGAGGCCAGTCTCGTCTATAGAACAAGTTCAAGGACAGCCAAGCATAGGCAGTGAAGGTAACAATAAAAAACAGAAAGCTGATGAAGATGTAATTGAATGAGGGGCCATGTTCTAGTCCCAGCAGAACTTGGCAGCTTCGGCCACATAGTTCTGCCTTTAGAGGTTAGGTAAAAGAAACTGATTATAGAATTTGCCTCCATACCTAAGCTTCTGAGGTCAGATATGTATCAGGGTGTCCCCGAATGAAGGACTAGAGAGCGCCGTGCCTGTGGGAAGTTATGAAGTTGAAGCTTGGATTGCCTTGAAGAACGCAAGATATTAGAGATGCCAGAGTCATGGGATACCTGCCTAGGAAAGCTGCCAACAGGGAGTGTGGGACCAGCCCAAGAGGAAGAAGTGTATTTCAGTCAACAAAGCTGAATGGAATTGGAGATCTGAAGAGCACTTTGGCGTCAGACATAGAGACGAAGAGATTGGAGTTTGCCCAGCTGGTTTTTAATCTTGTTTTGGTTCAGTATTTCACTGTGTTCCCTTACCTATGTTTTAAAGTGGTAATGTATATCCTGTGCCATTATATGTTGGAAGTATGTGATCTACTTTTTTATTTTGATTTTACAGGGGGATTACAGTTAAGAGATTGCCATGATGCTCAGAAGAGACTTTGGACTTTTAAACATTGTTGAGACTGCAATAGGCTATGGGGACATTTGAGGTTGGGCCAAATGCATTTTACATTGTGATATGATTACAAGCTTATGGGGGCCAGGAAGTGGAATGTGGTGGTTTGAAAGAAAATGGCTCCCAAAGGGAGTAGCACTGTTAGGAGGTATAGCTTTGTTGTAGTAGCTATGGCCTTACTGGGGGAAGTGTGCCACTGTGGGAGTGGGCTTTGAGTTCTTCTATGCTCAGGACACTTACAGTGTCTCAGTCCACTTCCCATTGCCTTCTGATCAAGTTGTAGTCAGCACCATGTGTGCCTACATGCTGTCATGCTCCCCACTATGATGATAATGGACTGAATCTCTGAAACTGTAAGCAAACCACCTTAATTAAATGATTTTCTTATGAGTTGCCATGGTCATAGTGTCTTTTCACAGCAATAAAAACCCCAACTAAGACACTACCTCTTTCCTTCTACAACATCCCTTGGCAGGTCTTTTTTACCCTATTTACAAATGAGGAAACTGAGTCTTAGAAGACTATTTAGTTATTTTAGGTAGGAACAGCATTATTCATCATGTCAAATTTTGCTTCCCTTTCCTGTCCAGTGGTGTTGAAGAAGAAATCTAATGTTTTGGAGCTGTGCCAAAGATCTAATGATTTTTGGGCAAGCAATGAGAAAATTACAAAATGAAGAAACATGAACTTGAAGCAAGACCATTAGCCTTTTTGACCTTGAACCTTCTGATTCGATTTTCTTATCCATAAAGGGAGATGATTAAGATGCCTCTTCTCTGTGGTTATCAGGTGGATCTGAAGTGATGTGTAAGGTTAGAAAACACGGTGCCAATCACATGAAGTACAGCGCAAGACAGCCAGTAAATAATACTATTTACCCCAGGGCAGTTGGGCAACCACAGTAACTTCCATTCCATACGGCTGCACCCTCACATACCAAACTACTTTTTGCTGTCTTGAGGGAAGTAATTCAGTAAACTTTTGCTATCAAGAAACAAGATGTTGGGGGATAGTTCTCTTGGCAAGTTAGATTTTCCAGTTATGATGTATGCAACTCAGGCAAGGCTGCAGACTCAAAAATGACATGCCTGCTTTGTCAACCTAAAGTTCAGGGCATCAAAAACCCTCTCCCTATGATAGTGTGGGGGTGTGTGTGTGTGTGTGTTTTGTGTATGTTTGTGTTCCTATTCAAGTGTGTGTGTGATTGCATTTATGTGCTGGTACAGAAGCATGTGTGTGGAGACCAGGTATCAATATCAGGTGTATTCTTCTATCACCCTCTACCTTAATTCTTGAGACAGAGTCTCTCACTGGCCCCTAGAGACCTCCTATTTGGCAAAACAAGCTAGATAGTGGGATTCCTGGGTCTACTTGTCTCTCCCTCCTCAGGGCTAGGATCACAAGTATGTGTTACTATGCCCAGCTTTTGACATATGTGCTGAGGATCAAACTTGGATCCTCATGCTTGTGTGACAAGCACTTTACCTGTTGAGCCATATCCACAGCCCCCATGATACTTTTTTTTTAAAAAAAAAAAAAACCTCTTATTAATCTACTAACACTTATAGTTGCCCTGCCTGGAAGTTTTTTCAAGTATGAGTAGTTGGTAATTTGGATTCCCTGGAAGCAATTTCTCTAGGGCCACAGCAGCCTCCAGTTCAATGAGAGCTGCACAGTGACTGGCTGACTGTGAGCATGCTACTTTTCTAATCAGGAAAGCACATGCTCAAGAGACCATGAAGAAAGGCCCTTGTCCCAGTGACTCCATCACATCCCCTCCAATCAGGTTTTCTGACGCTAAGTGTATGCAGCTTGGATATCTCCTGATATTATAAGGATTTAGAGATTTCGCTTTATTAATTAACATTTTTGTTTTGCTTAAATTCTGGAGTGCACTGATTTTCCAGAAGTGCTAATTACCAGCCTTGCAGCACAAAGTCATCCGAATATTAAAATCTTCCATCATGTGCTCCCGCTGAGCTTGGGAATGTCCTCACTCCACCCTGTAAACNGGGAGGCCCTGGCAGCTGCCTTCACAGGCTGGGGGCTCTCCTGACCAGATAAGCACTGAGTCCCAACAGGCCCCTCATTCTATGGGAGGTACAGCCACATCTATCTTTAAACAAATTTGAGCCTTCTGGAAAAGCCATGATCTGCCCCAGGAAGTCAGAGGCAGGGTGTGAGAGAGTGGCAGACCTAACTACTGCCATTAAATGCCTGTAGGAGTCCCTAGTTCTAGCCCACAGAATCTTTCTAAAAGTAAGAGTCTGAATTCTTTCTCAGATATCTTATTACTCTCAAGCCAGGGGGAATGTTGGCTTTCATCATAGGGGAGTCATGAAGTTGAGAATGGTATTATGGTAGGTTATTGTCTCATTTTCTTTGTTCTTTGCTGTAGTTTGTCATTTGTTAGAGGGAAGGAGTCTTTCCATTGTAGACTGGACAATGTGGACACTGAATGGCCTCTCCCAAAATCTTGGATCTGGTGACCTAAGGATCCACTGGACCTTTTGAGGGTTTGAACTAAGCAGGAAGAGAGATGAAAGAATGAAAAAAAAGAAAGAAAAAAAACTATCCAACGCATCCCCAGGGCTGACTAGACTTATGTTGTGGTTCTGGGAAAACCCTGCTGGGACATAAATGATGTTTTCCAAGTTACCAAGACTTCTGAAGTCTTGGATGGAGAAATTCCTCCACCACCATAGCTGAAGTAGACTGTTGAAGTGGAGGAAGGAACAGTCCAGCCCTGAGGCCACTGGGCACAGATCTGAAACTAGTACCTTACAGACCTAGCTCTGCCACCTGCTGACTGCCTCAGGGCGCCAACTACCCAGCTTCTCCTACCTTGTTTTCTCTTAGAGCTTAATGGGGTGCTCTGAGGATGTAGCTGATGTGGTTCCTGCCCCTTTAATGCACGTTAAGGTGGTCAGTGCTGTGGTATGGGTGGCCAGGGCCTCACAGTCAGCTGCTTTCCCTGAGCCTCCCTCAAGCTGGTTCACAGATTGGCTGCAGGGGCGAGTCCCCAGCTGCACTGTGAGACTTGGGTCTCAGCCAGGAGGAATCTAAGACAGTCCCCAGCGCTCTCACAGGGGTACTAGGTCCCCTCCCTCTGACATGAAGAGAGCACCAAGGTCCCACAAAGCCCTGGATCCTGCTTCTGTCGTGCGAATTTGAATGACTGATGCCACTACAGAGCTATGATGCCATTTTTATAGAAATGAAGGAGGAAGGGAACTCATGGTGCAAACATGGGTTTCTCAGGGACTCCATGTCAGTTACACAGCTCATTTATGGATAATGTCTGAGTTTCCTTCCTAGTGACTGTGACAAAAACACCTTGACAAAGCACCTTGCAGGGGGAAGGGTTTGTTTTAGGGGACAGTTTCAAGTGGCAGCCCCAGAGTAGGGCAGCCACAGAAGCAGGAGGCTGAGTGGACTGGTTCACTGTCAGGAGACAGCAAGAGGATTTGCTTGCACTCAGCTCACGGTCTCTGAATATTTTACCTTTTTACTTTATTTTATTTGGGATTTCATAGGTGGGTATGGTGAATTATCTCCACTCCCTCCAACTTCTCCCATGCCCCCAACTCCCTCTCATATTTATGACTTCTACTTTAATTATTATACATACACACACACACAACCTACTGAGTTGATCATATGTATACATGTTTAGGGTTTACCACTTGGGATTGAAGAACCCTATTGGGAGCTTATTCCTAGGGAAAACTGATTCTTCCGCTCTAGCAACTATTGACTATAGCTCCTCATCTAGGATGGGACTTCCCAAGGTCCACATTGGACCCCATCCACATTGGAATGTCAGCTGGTTGTCATTGTGCAGGTCTTGTTTAGGTGACCATGTTGTTCAGACTTCAAGATGCAGGTCCCTGATATACATAGAAGGTGCTATCTCAGGGCTGATATCCTGGCCCCCAGGCTCTTAGAATTTCTACCCCTTTTCCCAAGTGTCCCCTGAGCCTTAGTTGTAGAGGTCAGGCTGTAAGAATATCTACTGTGGATGGGCACACCACAATCAGGGTTCTTCTCAACATTCTGGCCATTTGCAGATTTCTGTAATGGTCTTTGTCAGCTGAAAAAAGCTTCTTTGATGAGCAGTGGGTATAAAGACAGGTTTTGAGAATGTGGTTGGGAATTACGCTGGTTTAAGAAGGTGGCAATAGTAGCCCTCTAGGGTCATGACCTCACCAGCAACAGATGGTTGACTGATTGACTGATTTCAGTACCACACATGAATTCTGCCCTATGGAGCAGGCCTTAAGTACAATCAGACAGCTTTCTGTTGCCCCAGGTATAGGTGCCACTATCAGTTCCTCCACTTTTATACAGTTCAGGGCCCAGCTCATAAAACTGTGCCACGTACATTCAGGGTGGGTCTTATCACCAGTTACCCCAATTACGAAATCCCTCACAGACATGCCACAGGCTGACACAATCTAGACAGTTCCTCCTTGAGACTCTTCTACAGTGATTCCACAGCGTGTTAAACTGACAAAGCAGACCATTGCAGATAAGGTCAGCCTGAGACTATAGGTCATGCAAGGTTCCTTGTCAAGTTGGTGCTGGAGCTGACATTGGACCTGGTCCAAATCTACCTTGCTGTGAGATTTACTAAGACATGTATCTATGATCAGGCCGTAGTAAGCTTTTCTGTCAGCTTTCTGCTCACAAATAATGACACAGAGACTTACTAATAATTTTGAAAGCTTGGCCTTAGCTTAGACTTTTCCCCAACTAACTCTTATAACTTAACTTGTTTCTATTAATCTACGTTCTGCCACGTGGCTCCATTACCTCTGCTCTATACCGTATGTCCCACCTCTTCAGTGCCTCCCTGGCGTCTCCTCTAAGCCTAGATTCTTTTTCCCTCTCTATTCCTCTCTTTCCCTGGAAGTCCCGCCTATCTCTCCTGTCTAGCTTTTGCCATTATAGCTCTTCATTAAACCAATCAGAAGGCCCTTTAGGCAGAGACTGATCTTCACAGTGTAAACAAATATTCTGTACCACTAGACCATAGGAATGTCTCCTCTCTCTACCTGCCCTGTGATGCCTTCCCTCAGCCAGCTGCTTGCCCATACTTACTGTTGAGAAGGAGTGTAGTCAGCCCAGTCCCCAGGCCTTGAAGTGAGTCTCTTTGGCGCTCTAGAATACAGCCGGATAGCAACTCCATTGGCCTGGATATTATTGGGCCATAGGGAAAGGGCATCAGGTGTGGAGAGAAAGGGACTGTTAGAGTAGAAATGTCTCCTGTTTCTAGAAGGGCTCTGCTATGCCCAGGTTAGAGCCACCCTTCTAGAATAATATTCTGTGGCTCCGTCAGCACTACAGAATGCAGAAAATGTGTCTGGAGGCCATTGTCATCACATAGACATGCCACAGGCAGAATGTCCTCTCCTCCAGTTCCTGTGGCTGAGGCCAGGGTCATCACAGGTGCCTGATAAAATTTTATCATGTGTCTTTTTTCCCCTTGTAAAAATACTATGGAGCAGAGAAAGTAAAATATATCTCATATGTGAGATACTTTATATACATATAATATATATAATATATATTATAGAAAAAGACCTTTATTTACTAAAACTGACAAACCCACAATACATAATTACTATTAATATTTTTGTTCTGTTTCTCTCTCCCATTTCCTGAACGGCATGTACTTTCTGAAGTTATAATTAATTTGATAACCCAACTATTTTGCCCACTATGACAAGATCAGCTCTCTAGACAATTAAAAGCCTGTTGTAAACAGAATTTTAATAGTTACATAATGTTTCAGGGAATAGATTTATGAAAATTTAGCCAGCTGTTTTCCTGTTGACAGCTAGGCTATTTATAGTGTCTCATATTATCAGTCACGCCGTAGAACACCTCTGCACCCAAAATGCTCCTAAGTGGAATTATCTAGTCAAAAAATATCAACAATTTTTTAAATCTCTTGATTTGTACTTGCAAATTGTGTTCTGAACTTCTCATCACCCATTCTGATTGCAGCCTCACAGATCAGGTGAGCATGCATTTGTAGAGAGATTATGCTAATTTTGTGATTTTAGAAAGCCTTTGCCAATATAATTCAATTCCACCTCGACTTAAATCAGCTACATTTAGTTATAGTCCATGATTAATGAAATGTGCATGTGTTTAATAGAAAATTGGTTAGTTTCTATAAATTAATCCTGTTGATGCCTTTCTTGTGAGTTGTCTGGTTTAGTCTCAGGCCCATTCTTCTTTCAGTGGCTAACAAAAGAAACGAGACAGATCATAGATGGAGGAGGCCGTGCCCAGCACCTTTGGGTACCTCACACCTAGCCAAGTGATGGTTCTGTCAACTTGACACAATGTAGGATCGCCTGGGAGTGGAGACTCTTCGCAGAAAACACCTGAGCGGGCTTTTCTTGATTAAGTTGACGGAGGTGACCTACCCTGGACTGTGTTAACTAAGGTGACCTACCCTGGATGTGGGGAAAATACCCCCCAATCTGTACTGAATGAAAAGGAAGGAGGAGCTGAGCATGGGCATGTGTGCATTTAGTCATTGCCCTCTGCTCCTGACTGGGGGTGGGATGTGACTAGGTATTTCAAGTCCCTGCCTTGACTTCCCCAGAGTGCTGGGCTAAAACCTGGAACTGTGCTTTGAAATCTCTCCCCTAAATGGCTTGCGTCAGGGCATTTTGACACAGCAGCAGGCAAGAACACCAGGTCAACCTCTTCCCAGCATATAGCTCCAAACACTTCTGACGTTTGTATCTGAGATGGGGACAATTGTGAAGGGATGGCCATCCCCAGACTCCTCCCTGGGAAGGTGGTGATAGGCAGGACCACCCTCAGGAGAGGCAGAGCTAGAAGGAACAGGAAGTAACATGGATGGCTGAATGTCTGTGACTGGGAGGAGTCCCTGCAGGTAGACCGGAGTATTGGTGCTCATCTCTACACACTGAATAGAGTGTGTGTCAGGTACTGGGGAGCTCGGAGGGAGAGGAATGCAATGGATGATGAGTTTTCCTGTGATATACAGGGGAGGCCACAACACACGCTCAAACCAGTAACTGTCCCCTTCACATGTCGAGTGTCACCAATCCACATGCTTGGTGTCAACATTCAGACTCACTTGTCTAATGTCACCGTTCCACCCCACACACCCAATGTCACCACTCAACCCCACACACCCACTGCTACCCCGCACACCCAGTGTGCCAGTCCACCCCATAAGCCTAGTGTCACCATTCCAATTCCCATCTCCAGCAACCATTTCGCCCTACACACCTAATGTTACTATTCTCTGTCACACACCTGATGTCACCAGTGTGCATGACATACCAGTACAATCCAGCCTATTCAACCAGGGACACTTGAGTGACACATCCCTTGAAGCATTTCCATTTTGCTAAAATTCAGCGAGTATTCATATTTGGACAGTATACCAAAATATCCCCAAAATGCTCCAAGAAAAATTGATTTTTTTATAATCTTAGGATGATGCTGAAAATTCATTCACTTCTTTGGAGTCAGGGGATGGCTCTTGGCAGACGATGAGGCTTGAATTTAGTTGCAATACAGAAAGACTTGTGTGGTGTGAGCATGTCTCAGATTGTTTTCCAGCAGTTGATAAATCCATCCGTTCTCTCCGAGCTCATGAAACTCTGGGCATGGTGTCTTGTCTGGTCACAAGCCCATTCCCTCTGAGACTCAGAACTGGTCTGTGCCTAGAGCAGTCATTGTATATTATAGATTTCCAACTGAAAGAGGCAGCAAGGACTGGTGTGGAGGTCTCATGATCACCGTACTCTGTATCAAAAGGGCTCACGCCCCCATTGGGCTAGGTTCCTGCCAGCATTTGACCCAGTGGATGCAGGCAGGTCCTAAGAATGATCATTCCTGTCTTGTGACCTTCAAGAACCACTGATCCTGAGTGGCACAAGATGCTTTTCTGATTGGTCTGTTTACTCCCAGTGTGACAGTGGGCCACAGCTTAATGTTGTTGAGCCAAATTTGTCTTCTTCAAAGTGAGGATGGCTTTGGCCCTTCCATATCGTTGGGACAAGGGAAGCCCAGAGCTTGAGCTCTTGACTCAGCTCATGTGGAAATCCTAGCTCCTCACCTTTTCAGATGCACCCCTGCTAAGCTATAGTGTTGACCTTACAGTGGGAAGGGCAACTCATGGTGATATGACATCATAGGATTACGTACATGAAAATGCTAAAGCTCTCAGAGTCTTGTCTGGACAACACTTAAATGCCAGGGGAGTGTAAAATACATCTGTCTCAAAATTCCTCCGTGCACAGTAAATATGTGCAGAAATGGCAGTTGTTACTTGGGGCTCACTGGTGTGTGCTTCCGTGATATAGCAAATAGCATCAGGGCTGCAGAAGCTCTGTTGCAGGAGGGTTCAGACGTACATGACAAGGCTCCACTGTCTTGGGGACCTCCATGTTCATGGGGAGAAGGCTGAAGAGGGTCCAAGGTCTGGCTATTTGGATGGAGAATGTAGACATGTCTCCTCAGAGCAGGCGACTATCTGGCAGCCAGGTGGCAAGACCTGACTCCAGATCCAGCTCTCTTGAGTAGAAAGACCTAAAAAAGATGAGCTTCTGGGTACTGCTGTCCCTTGAGACTTGCTTGAGTTTCCCCAGGCTCCTTGGATGCCGTGTGTGGAATGTGTTCAGCTTCTCTGGGTGAACTATCAGTGAGATTGTTTGCACAGATACCGAAGGATTTCCACCCCATGAAAGACAAGTACATGGTTTCCCCAGAGCAGGCAAGTGTTGTCCCCAGCATACTCATGAACAAAGTTCCCAGGGACCTCAAGTGAGAGCCTTTTCAAGGCTCAGCTATGATGTGCCTACAAAGCTCTCACTGTCCCATCAACACCTTGCTGTTTGCTTTGTCTTACCACACAAGCAGAGTGGGCTCTGTCAGCTGTGTGCTAGTGTTCCCTTATGAGGCCATCATCTTTGATCCCCTTGAGACTGTCTATACACCAGCATCAAAGAGGCAGTCATAACTTGGCCTTCTCCCCTGCTCTGGCTTTGAGTGTTGCCCATAGCCTGGGCTTCCCTATCCTTCTTGTTGGATCCCTGTGATCAGTATATAGGCCAAAGTACCATCTAGTGGCAATGAGGTGGCAGGATGTGCAGGAACTGCTGGTGTGGCCTGTAATTTAGCACACTCCATGGCTTTACCTGCAAGACATTCACTTTTCTATTGCTGCCTAGGTAGATTTGTCTTCATCTCTGCAGCCACTCACTGTGAAAAGCTTATGGATCACCACGTGGTAGCAGAGTCTCCCTCAGTAGCCAAAACAATAAAATCTCAAGTTCTGTGGCAAACACAGGAACTCCATCTCTGCAAATCACAGTATCAATAGCTGAAGTTAGCCTATGAGTCAGCACGTACTATCTGCCATAACCACATAGATCTCTGCCTCCAAGCACAGGGAAGATTGCCTGAAGCAAATGAGGACCACCTCCAGGATGCTGATCTATGTCCTCTATGGTCCCTGGCATAAGTAGAGCCAGGGAGCAGAAAGGGGATGGGTAGAGATAGAGGCCTGGCAGTTGATCAGGACTCACATGTTTGCTGGATGTTTCAACTATAAAAGATAGGAGCCTACCTGGAACTGGAACCAACAAAGAAGGGCGTGTCCTCATATATGTGGTGAGCAATGATATTTAGTACAGAGCATAGCTGAATCCAAGAACTCATGGTATTCTGGCAAGTTTTCCATCCCCTTCTGGTCATGCTGGGGACTGTCTCTTCTTCACCCCTCTATCCATCCCGCTGTCCCTCTCCTGCAGCCCTCTCAGGCTAGAGTCCTGGCTGCTCATCTTATATCACTACAAACAGTCCTCGCTGTAAAGTCAGAAAAGATATGTTCAGCCCCACCCACTCCCCAGAGCTGTATCATTTCAGCTGTTAGACCCAGGGGCAAAAAGTGGGCAGCCTGGACTCTCTCTAAGGCTGAGAACCTGGACCATTCAGGAAATCAGGAGTGCAGCACTAAGTGCCCATCCCTGTTATTGCAGAAATAGAATCCTTGGAACACATGCACCTGGACTCCAGACCGTTCCAGTGCTCAGGGAAGAGGATGGCAGTACGCTGACAGCCTCCCACTCCAAGCCACAGAACAGAGGGGAGAAGCAATGGAGTTTAAAGGAGATGGCTAGCCCTACCTATCAATAAAGCTTAGCACATGTCTACAGAGCCGTGCTCCAGGCACATGCCACAGTCCTTTTGCTGGTAGATAAACTCACTGGTCCAGCAACTGTGCCTGAATGAGAAATCCAGCAACATAGCTACTCTCAGTGCAGGCCAAGTGAGTGTCTTCCTGCATGAGGAGCTCAGGGTCTAGGAAGTCTCCTGGGAGCACTTCCTGTGTAAGTTGTCCATGCCTCCCAGCACTCTAGAGGGGCACTGTACATCTCTAGGTATCTTGGTTCTGAATCATACTAAGGAAAATGTCTGCCCATGAGAGAATGTTGATCTTTCCAGGGGACTTATTTGCTGCCACTACTTTTCCTGGTGGCACGTGAGACCAGTCGCTAAAATGGTGACAAGCTCCAGGAGTAAAGAACTAGACATACTATGTGAAGACAATGAGGCTGAGCCTGGAATGCTGGCCCTGAGTGGGATGGAAGGCTGCCAGGTGCTGCCTGGGACAGTGCAGTCTCAGGTGTGGGTGACAATGCTGGCTAACGACACAAAGGGACTGGTGAATAGCTATAGATACCAAAGCCACCTTCACACATAGCCCAACTTTGGCTGAGGCTGAAGAGTTACCAGGCACAGGAATAGCTCCTCATGACCACAGCCAGATGGAAACCATTTTCTGTATCCACCCAAGGGGCGCATTTAGAGTGTCTGATGTGTCCTTGTGATTTCCACACCTGACCTGCCTGCCCCTGGTGATTTATGGGGCAGACCCCTGTGCTCTGCTAGACTCCTCAGTGAGTATTATTTCCTTACCCGTGTCTAGAGCAGCATCAAGCCATAGGGATTCTTCATGCCGAACTACTTGCTGAGCTACCTGGCTCGCTGCATTCTCATGGCCACAGTCATGGCCATGGTCATCCCTCATCCAAGCCCTCTGCTGATCTCCCTTATCCCCTTTGCTCTTCCATACAATGTGTACGGTGGGGAAAGCAGCTCTCATTTCCTCCTTTAGAACAGTCAGCCACTGTAAGAGCATGGCCAGCCCTTCAGGGGTCCCCACTGTTCTCGGATAAAGGAACATGATTATTAGGGTGTCTCTAAATCTCATTAGCCACCCTTGCCTCTTCCTTAGCCCCCTGCCAATACCCTCGGCCTTGATCCAGCCATCCTGGCCCTCTTCGTTCCTCTGATGATTTGCTCTGACTGACCCAGGACCTCAGCAAGTGTAGCCCTCTCTCCTGGGATGCTCATATCCTAGCCATGCCCTGTTTACCTTCTGATCTCAGCTCAGGTGTGACTGTCCAAATGGACCCGCCAACCCTACAGATGAAGTGGACAGCATGTCCTCTTACCCGTCCTTAAGACACCTGGAGGCTCCTCCCAGCAATTGCCAACACCTGCTAAACCCTGGAAAGCCTGTCCAGGCCATCCTATGGTCAACACCTGTGTTTCACAGAGCCACTGTGAGGGAGGGAATTTATGAACCACATAGGATTATGAAGGCCCGGTGCACGTGGCTACCTTGGCTGGGATCACTGGTCTGCCCCTGGAAGCATTAGGAGTGTTACATCTGTGTACTTAGCTATGATGCTCCCTCACTCCGGTGCCAAACCAAATACCTCTACCATCAACACTGGGTAGGCTGTTTGGGGGGCTTTTCCCCCTTAGAATTTGAAAAGTAATAAATTACAATTCTCCGTGTAAAATGCGAGTTGATCAGTCATGGAACATCCTGAGATCTTTCTCAGTACCTGTCTTGGAAAAGACTTTGCCTTCTCTATTGAGAATCATACCGGTGAGCAGATCTCCTCCATGACTTCTGGACTCTCTGTCTTGGTTCTGGTGGGCACTGGGAAATGGCAATGGCCGGTACTCTCTGGAAAGATGCGTGGTCAGTCTATCTGAAACCCTCCCCTCTCTCTCTCTCTCTCTCCCCTGAGTTCTGCCTTTCAGGTTTAATCCTGTCATAACTCATGGAATAGAGATTGAAGGGGATACGTTGCTCTGAATTTTGTCAGAAAGGGCAGAGGAGGACGTGTCAGAGCAGGAGGAAGACAAGGGTACTATGGAGAGAGTGGTGTCACCAGTGGGGAGGATGAGCCTGGCCCATGATATTGATGATGCTAATAACATGTTACCTGTAAATGTGTTCATAAAGCTTTGTCCTGCAGATTGTCACTTTCATCCTTAGAGGTTCAGCAGGTGTGAGTGATCATCCATGTTTTGTGGAGGGGGGAAATCAAATGGCAGAGCAATTAAGTAGGGTGCTGCCACATCCTGCAACTGCCTGCGCAGGACCTAAAAGAAAGAACCAAGTATATTGGATCTCAGGCTGACAGGGTAATGGGAGAATGTGAAATAATAAAAAAATTAAATGGTTATCACTAAAATATGAAGCAATAAAATACCAAAGAATAGCATGTGTGTTATGAACTAATAACTTTATTATTGATTCTAAGACTAGACAGGAAATTTGAGTCATTGCAAAAATCATCTGGCTTCTCAACCATAGCACATGGCCTAAGAGGTATTCTTGGGGCTGACTCTATTTATATAGAAGGGTTAAGACTTGCCAAGTCTTCAAAGCTGTCATGACCAAGAATACTGGCTGTCCCCACCAAATGACAGATTGATAGTAGAAGGTCACTGCACCTCCTTGGACGGTGAAATGGTTAAAGAACAGGGGAAAGAAATAATGTTTATATTGTCTGTATATCAAAGAGTCAGTTGATGAAATTGAGCTCTTTACCGAGGGAATGATTTCCAACCATTTGGGGAAACTTCCATGAGAAGTATGTGTGAATGTGTACATGTAAATCTATATGTCATCACCCTCTTAAGTTCTTGGGCCACTGAGCCTTCTGTTCTCCTGAGTTCCTGAGAAAGCATGCAGGCACATGTATGTAAATCTCTGGGTCATCTCTCTCCATGCTTAGGCAACTGAGCTCGTGAGTTTTGAGGGAAGTGGCTGTCGAGCAGCAATTACGCTTTACTTCCAGGAATCTTTACTTCCTGATCTTCTCTATGGTAATGTTATTGTGTGCATGTGCCATGGCAAGTTTGTGGAGATCAGAGGACAATTTGTGAGATTCAGTTCTCTCCTTCCAACATGTGGATTCCAGGAATGGGATTCAGGTTTCTAAGCTTGGCGGCAAGGGTCTTTGCCCTCTGAGCCATTTCTCTGGTCTAATTCGTGATAATTTTAACTGATATGTAATAACTGTACATATATGAGGTGCACCATGGCATTTCCATACACATATACAGTATGTGGTAACCTAGTCAGGGTAATTAGCATTTCTGACTTTATGTTGAGACTATTCCAAATCATCTCCTTAGGTGTTTTGAGACAGACTTCAAATTACTGCCAGTCATAGCTACTGTGTTGCACAACAGAGCGCCAGCCCCAACCCTTCTGCCTCAAAGTGAGTTTGTGTTTAGCTGAACATGTCTACCCCTCCCTGAGTGCTCTTTCTTCATCTAACTAATGCTAGAGACATCTCCTGATAGGATCTGCTGGCTGCTTCCCCATGTGTCTGCCAGTCTGGACTCTGTGGGAGAGAATGTCGCCTTCATAGTGGTATTCAGTATTGTTTGGGTTCTGACTTTGATAAGTTGATAATCAAAATAATCACCATGTAGTACAATTTCTCTCCATCATCACAAACACACTGGTGCTTTTAGGCCTCTGTGAAATTCTTCGATCTGCTTATCTATGTCCTTTAACCATACATTATAGCACAATGAGCAGGACTCGTGACTTCCATTTATAGAAACTTGTCTCAGGAAGGTAAGTCGCTGACAGTGTTTTTCATAATGCATACAGTATTTCTATTGCAGTAAAAAACAGAATATACATCAAAGAACCAAGGGACAATTAATGAATGCACCACACGGGGGCTGGAGAGGTAGCTCAGCTGTTAAGAGCATGTCCTGCGGTAGACCCGTTTGGTTCTGTGCTGGCTGGTTTGATGTCTTCTTGACACAAGCTAGAGTCATTTTGGAAGAAGAAACCTCACTTGAGAAAATGATCCCACCAGACTGGCCTGTGAGCAAACCTATGATGTATTTTCTTGATTGAAGATTGATGTGGGAAGGCCTAACTCACTGTAGGTGGTGTCATCCCTAGGCAGGTGACCCTGGGTTCTATAAGAAAGCAGACTGAGCAAGCTATGAGAAGCAAGCCAGTAAGCAGCACCCCTCCATGGCCTCTGCATCAGACCTTCAGGTTCCTGCCCTGCTTGAGTTCCTGTCCTGACGTACTTTGATGTGGACTATGGCCAGTGAAAGTGTGAGCAAAATAACACTTTCTTTCCCAAGTTGGTTTTTGGCCACGGTGTTTCATCACAGCAGTAAAAACCCGCACTATGGCAGGTTCCCAGCTCCCATGCCAGGCAGCTCATAGCCACCTGTAACTCCAGCTCCAGGAGATCTGCCCCCATGTTCCTCTTGAAAGAGAAGAGAACCCTTGTGAGTGTGAACACGGCCCTGCCTTCTTCCTTGGAAGCTAGAGGTCTGGATTCTAGGTAGTTATAAACTACCATAATGGAGGCCTCCCCAGGCTCATGCCAAGTGAGAAAAGTCCCTGTGATCAGAGTGGGTGCGTTCACAGCTGCCTCCCATGCCTATGGCTGCCTCCCATGCCTACGGCTTCTGCCAGCACCCACCACTCCTCTTGTCCAGATGTACTTTTCCCGTACCATACTGTCTACCAGCAGACTTCATAGTCTCCCTTTGCTAGGTTTCCAAACAACAGGAACAGAATATTAGCTGGAGTTCAAGTTCTACCCAGAACAGAGCCTTTTTCAATCTCTGACCCATCACTGGTGATTCTAACTTGCCCTCCCATGGCCTGTTACTGAAACTGCTCCCAGGACTAGAAGGGGCCTTTGTAGTTTGAACAGAGACTAAGGCCTTCAAGAGGCAGTCATGGGTGCTGGCAGCAGCTGTAGGTATGGGGGGCAGCACTTCTCAGTTGTGATTGCAGGGATCTCTCTCTGCTCAGCTTCTCTTTGCCACCTACAGTGAATATACCACCTTCACTACTTTAATTGTGTGTGATGTTCCGATAGCATGAGTCATGGGGTGTTTACTGCAGTGTTCCCAGCCCCCAGTGGAAATTTATTCAGCAATCTTGAGAAGCATATAACCTACTTATGACTATCACCTGACCAAGGCTGATGATTTTTCCACAATTTTTCCACCAGTCTGTTTCACACTAACATGTAGCAAAGCCAAGGCCCACCTGCCACATGCCTCCAAGGACAGCTATGAATGCAGCCCAACAGAAAATCATAAGCTTAATTAAAACATGGGGCTTGTATTTTATTCTGTTCTGGGTGGTTTTGTTACTTGATTACAACATAGTTCTCAATCGTAAGCTTTTAGATGACAGTGTATTGCAGTGTCAACAGATTAGAAAAGTCTGCCCAAGTAGTTTCAGATGACATATCATGACCACAGCTGAAGAAATGTCAGTAAAGTCATATCTGATGGAATAACTCAAGAGAAAGAGCAGAATGGACCAGGAGAGGCATCTGGAACCTTCACCACCACCTGGAGGTGACCCTGAGCCTCGAAAGTGGTGTAAAACAGTGATGAGGGAAGCTTAGGAAATGCTATCGCTGAGGCTTTTCATCGCCTCAGGGAGATGCTACGTTCATCTTTGGTGTGAGATGTTGGATTCACCATAACTATTCTGCTTCCCGTCTGTGGTGAACAGCTCTCACTTCAGTCAAACTGGCCATGGACTTCCACAGGTATTTTCTGGTTGTAAATGGTCTTGGGAATTTTAGATTCAGTGTGGTCACAGGTGGAAGAACTCTCTTAGAAATAGCCCTCCCAAGTCCTCTTCTGCAGCAAAGAAGAGCAGATGAAGTAAGGGCAAGCGACCTGCTAGAGCCAGGCAGCCAGCAGCTGGAGACCATGATCCAGGTTCCACTTCAAGTCCAGCGTCCTTTTCTGTCACCAGCCCACCCATGGCTGTGCCACCAACCTTTTGTTTTAACAAAAGCTATTCAATATGGTTCCCTTTTGGCTTTGGTTTTCCACAACTAAAAGCTAATTGCACCCAATTATAGTAATTATCTCATCCCTGGTTCCTCATGTAATTAGCCACCTCTTTAGCTGTGCATCTCTTCCAGCTGTATCAGTAACCAGAGAGCATGTGGCTGCACTTTCCCTATAGTGTTCTGTGAGTTGGTTCTATAAATATTAAAGGTGTCCGTTTTCACACACACACACAGACACACACACACACACAGGAAGTCCCCATTAGTCATCACCCAGATGATTCAGATTATCATTTAGATTAATACTGGTAGAGCGTTCTTCCACAGAAAGAGGAGTAATAGTGTCTTAGTTGGTATTCTGTTGCTGTGAGGAGATGCCATGACCACAGCAACTCTTATAAAAAGGAAGCATTTAATAGGGGCTGGCTTACATTCAGAGGTTCAGTCCACGATCATCCTGGTGGCAAGCATGGCGGCATGCAGGCAGACATGGTGCTGGAGAGGTCGCTGAGAGTTTCTACATCTAGATAGTCAGGAAGCAGGCAAAGAGAGAGCCACTGGTCCTGGCTTGGCTTTATGAAACCCTGAAGTCCACTGCCAGTGACACACTTCCTCAACAAGGCCACACCTCCTAATCCCTGTCAAGTAGTAGGACTCCCTAATGACCAAACATTTAAATCTATGAGCCTATGGGGCCATTCTTATTCAAACCACCACAAATAGCTGCAGCCAGGAAAGACAGCTTTGGGAATCCAGTCCCTTTCTGACCGTCACTGGGAGTCTCTGGTTGTCTTCCAGTTCTCGGTGCCTTCTTCAAGAAACTGAGAAAAATGCACATTCAAAACTAAAGCAGCAATTAGTTTTATTAAGAATAAAACACAGGTAAAAGCTTTAGATACTTTGCCAAGAGAAGCAGTAGCCCGCCTGAGTGCAAAATGCTTGAGGGCCTCCATCATTTGTAAGGGGCTGTTTGCTCAGCTGCTGTACCTCAATGCCTGGAGTAAAGTCAGTATGGTTTTCAGGAGAGAGACGTGGGTACCCATTCTTTTTCCTAACCTTATCACCGCGGCACTTGCTAGCGTGGTGTGGAGGAAGCGGAATTCCAGCGGGCTATCTCAATCATGTATGAGACAATTTGGGGCTGCAGTGTCCACTTCAAACAGCAGCCTGCCAGGGAGGAAGAACTGTGGTATGGGTCCTCAGAGGAGCTGCTTTCCTACCCACTGGACAAGGCCACAGCCCCTCTCCCTGCCTATGGTGCTCTTGGTTTCTCAGAGGCCTGCACTCTCTCAACTTTCTTCTGTGGAGGACCACTCTGACCCCTGCATCACCCAGTGTGTCTCCTCCTGCCTGGGGTGGGGGCGGGGGAGATCTGAGGCATCTCGCTTGCAGTCTAGCAAAGTTCACATCTGCGGACCTTCCCCAAGCCTCTTCCATGTTTCATCTACCTCCCTCTTATTCACACGACTTATGCAGTCGCTCAAGCATGAACCTTCCTGGCTACATGCTCCACATTCCTCGTGTTCTTCCTGTGTGTCTTCTCCATCTTTCACAGCCCTACCCAACTCTGTTAGGTCGCCCATCACCCCCGGCCACTGTGATGCTGTTTTTAAAGGTATTAATTCAGTTCTGTTGTCCCCCTGGGCCTCTGCTTCCCATTATAAAAGGAAAGTGATCCAAACTTCTGTGGGACACAAGGCACTCTGATGTCCTCTGTCTCTCCCCCTTGATGTCTCTCCCCACCTAATGACTCCTCCAGGCTCCTCTGCACATCCATTCCTGATCTTTCTCATTTTCGTGTTATAATCTGACACAGTCTTCCTCCAAATCCATAGTCACTTGGCCGCAAGCGCTTGAGATCATAGAGAGAAGAATGTGACACAGAGAAGCTTCTTCAGGTCATGATGGATAGGAAGCACAAAGAGAGAGGAGGGGGACAATGGGAACAAGATCAATGTCCTGCCTTCCAGGCAATCACCACCTGCTGGAATTTCCAGAACCTCCCTGGATTCGTTCTTTTCCTCGTTACTATGACAGATCTCCTTCAGGAAGGAAGAGTCCATTTCCTCTCACGATTTGAGAGTCCTGTGCATCATGGTTAGGAAGGCATGTCACCAAGAATGTGAGGTGATTGGTCCTTGCGTCCAGAGTACTGTGCATCATGGTTGGAAAGGCATGTCAGCAAGAACGCGAGGTGGCTGGTCCTTGCATGCAGACAGAGATGAGTGTTAACGCTCAGCTGCCTTTCCCTTTTGTTTCTGCCGAGGACCCCACCTGTAGCGTGATACCACCCCAGTTAGGCTGGATCCGCTTGGGGACCAAGTGTTTAACATGGCTGCCTGCGGAGGACTCAGCCAATGAAAAGAGGAGAAAGGTGGATTAGCCCCCATAGAAGCTGAAAGCATCCATCTTTTGTGCTCCCCCTTCACACGGTGCCTTCCCACAGACCCTCCCGCTAACACGCCCCAGACAGAGTGAGCGCGTGGCAACCGACAGGAGCAGGAGGTGTGCTCCTGGCCTTACTGCATGTGCTGTGCCCTGTGCCGTTCTCAGCGCTGCACATTCTTCCATTTACTCGTCCTCAACCCATGCTAAGGTCATCTTCTGGGACCTGCCCTTAACAGTCTATTTCCTCCAACCCAGAAATTTTCAGAACCTCCCAAAGAAGTATCACAAGTGGGGACATCTACTAAAAACAAAAAACCGCACAGAAGCCAACAACTGACTTTAGGGTCCATCACCATGCGTCTGGTACTTGGTGTCCACTGCCATAGCCCAGAGCGCCCTGAGCTGTGTGGAACTGGATTCTCACTTTGAGTTTGAGCTGCCACAGGCCACAGACAGCCCCGGCTCCCATGTCATCACATCTAGCACCTCAGCCAGGCCTACAGGGAAGAAGGAGCTAATCATACAGACAGATTTTAGTCATGGCAAACCTTTACTACTGGATGGTAAACTGTATTCAGTAGTGAAAGGAAATGGACCCAAGGGCATGATAAAAATGGTCCTTTGGTAAAGATGACTGTGGCTGGAATCTGTGAGGTGAACCAGGGGACAGAAGGCTGTCTTCTCTATCAGGTCAGGGAATATGAACCAGGGGATAGAAGGCTGTCTTCTCTATCAGGTCAGGGAATATGAACCAGGGGATAGAAGGCTGTCTTCTCTATCAGGTCAGGGAATATGAGGAATGTAGCAAACCAAGGGAGAGAGGCTAATGTAGGCTAGGCAGAGGGATTGAGGCATGTATTGCCAGGTCTTAATGTCAGCAGCCTCTTCTGGAACATTGTCAGCCCCTGCCATATCCACTTGGAAGAATAAGATCCTGAACCCTCTGCCTGCTGCGTGCCTAATGGTTAAAAGCCAAGCCTGTATCCCAACATGGATGGGCCAGGAGCTACACCCCAGCACCTCACTTTTCCTGCGCCCAGCACCACCAATGCACAGACAGCACAGACAGAGTCTTACCTCCCTACCTGACGTCATCACCAGAGTGCAGAGGGGTGAATGTGAAGAGTGCCCCGCAGAGTGCTCCTCTCCGCAGCTCCCCCGGAAAGCTGAGGCAGAAATACCCAGCACTGCAGATTTTAGTCGCGCAAACTACTAGTTGGCTGCAGCCCGACTTGATTCAAAAGCCACTGCCAGCTGAGTGCAGAAAAGGAGCTCAGATTTAAGGGGTTCATCCTAGGCAAACCTGTAAGAACAGGTGCATAAATTAGGATGTGCCCTTGCTTCTGGAAGCTTTCCAGCTTGCTTCAGGTTGAAGTGAACATGTTAGAAAACAGGAAGCCTACACCAAAAACCAGTAACGAAAGAAGCTTCCAGAGCCACCAAGCTGGATTTTGACATAAAACATTCACAGGACTGGAGGGGCAGGCCCGTCAATGCAGCCACTCAGGAAGCTGAGGCAGGAGTGTCCCAAGTTCGAGGTCAGCCTGGAGAGTTTAATGAAACCTCAAAATAAAAAGTGAAAGGAAAACTGGGGGGTGGGTAGAACTCGGGCAAGACCCTATGTTCAGTTTCCAGTGCTATAAACAAAGGAAGTGGGAAAGAGTCCATGTTTGTCCAGTACTGTAAACAAAGGAAATACAAGAGTCCATGTTTTTGCTTTTCTGTATTAAGCAAAACACCTCTCAATATTTTTTCTAGAATTTCTTTTTTTTAATATTTATTTATTAAGTACACAGTGTTCTTCCTGCATGTATACCTGCGTGCCAGAAGAGGGCATCAGATCTCATTACAGATGGTTGTGAGCAAACCATGTGGTTGCTGGGAATTGAACTCAGGACCTCTGGCAGGGCAGCCAGTGCTCTTAACCTCTGAGCCATCTCTCCAGCCCCTAGAATTTCTTTTAACAAAACCAAACAACAAACAAAACTATCCCTATTCCCTGATCTGCTCTCTAGCTGGTGTGGTCTGCATACTGTGAAGTCCAGGTCCGGATGCTTGGCGCATGGGCAGAACTGACGGTGGCTGTGCCCATAGGCTGTCTCAGTGTGATGACTTGGGAGCTAGGCCAGTCCCTGGGCCACTGAATCTTAAATTTGACTGCACATCAAAGTCACCAGGATGTACTTCAGAATACTTCTGCCTGGATCCCACTGCAGAGACTCTGGCTGAACTGATGGTCTAAGCATCAGGAATTTTGTAAAATTCCCCAGTGTCGTCTGTCGCGTTTCATTCTGAGAACCATCGCATACACCAACTCTGTCCCCTCCCCTAGAAAGCCAGTGATGCACCCTAGGTCTGACTCATTGTGCCACAATGCAACTCTACTAGTGTGTCACCATCACCCTGAGGCCCAAGAGAATGGCCAGAAATCCTCACCCCACCCATCAGCTCGGACCTCGGCTCACTTGTGCCATGGCTACTGCTTGCTAACCCACTGTACTGTCTCCTCCCTCTGTGTGGTCACACTTGTAGTGGCTACAGTCACCCCATCAGACTCTTGTCTCTTGTGTCCCTCTTCTCTGACCACATAGACACTGGACCCACCCTCAGCAGTGCTACCCCCTCCCCAGACATCAGTCAGCAGCTCTCTGTGGCTACCGGTCTCCTCCAGCAGATCCTCAGAAACTGGCTCCAAGTCCCTTCTTCATTGATCCTCTGCTCCCAATAATCTTGTCCCCATTTCTCCACCTGCCTTGCCCACTCCAGATCCGGTCCCTCTCTGTGCTTTCATCTGTCCTTCCAGCTTCTCAGTCCCTTCGGGCCCCATGAGTTCAGGTCTCAGCTGAAAACCTCCTTTTAGGCATTTTGGCAATGCTGTAACATAGATGCCCCTTTAGGACACTGTGTTCAGGGAACTAAAGCAGCCACAGAAGGACAGGCACTGCCTGGTATGTGAGCAGCCTCGAATGAACAGCTCACAGAGAGTTGAAGCCCAGTGCTAGGTGCCAGGGGCTGTGGAGAGGTGTCGATAGCTGTGCTTCATGGGCAGAGTGTCAGCTGGGGATGGTGGAAACATTCTGTGGGTGGACGGGATGGTGTGTAAAAGTGTTTGGTGATAATGAACTGCGGATTTTTGAGTAACCAATACAACTGCTTCTCACCCCTTTTGTAAGGAAGCTTGGCTTGGCCTGGCCTGGGCCAAACAG
Source organism: Ellobius talpinus (assembly GCA_001685095.1). Classification (NCBI taxonomy): domain Eukaryota; kingdom Metazoa; phylum Chordata; class Mammalia; order Rodentia; family Cricetidae; genus Ellobius; species Ellobius talpinus. The sequence goes on along the minus strand of LOJH01003459.1, from coordinate 2,967 downwards.
CCCATGACTTCCCAGATTCCCCACATCTCCACCTTGGGATAGCCCTTGTCAAAACATAGTGAATACCATTGTCACATGACAGTACCCACCTACTGCCATCCAGACACATGACAGGCTCGGACAGGCCCTTGCCACCCTGCTCCCTGAGAAAGTTGGAGAGATGGAAAGCTAGCTCTCCAATCCCTTAGCCTGCAATTTAATCACCAGGAAAAAGCACATTGCTGAAATATCAATCCAATTCAAAGTGCCATTGTTCCAGTACTCAGGAGTATCAAGTCACACATTGTCCAATCATAACATAATTGCCATAACATAAATTGACAAACGATGGTGACATTGGGCAAATTGCAGAGTTTGAGTGTCTGATTAATCCCTAAATATGGATTATGTTGCAGGGGAATCAACCACAAATGCTTCCATGACCACCTTTGTTCAATCAAATGTACACAGCGGGGGAGCAAAAGCCTGGCGGTTTCAAATTTAAGGATACCTAAGCCCACTCCTTGCTTCATTGCGCTGTTGTTTCTTCTTCCCAATTCAGATATTTATCTTCGAGAACAACATCTACTACTGCGCACACGTTGGGAAGCAGGCGATCCGAGTGGTCTCCACAGGGAAGGAGGGTGTGGTCTACAACGGCCTCAGCGACTGGCTCTACGAAGGTAAGACCTGCACACAGAGATGCCGAGAATGTGCCTGCCCACAGGGCGGCTGCAGTAGTGGCTGCATTCAGCTTCTAAACCAGCCTTCTGTTCTCTTTGACTTTAGTTATAAATTTAACTTCAATTTCTTGAGAGCCTTTGAGCTTCAGGGAACAAACATCAAGTCAGTATTCATAGGTGGCAGGTGTGGGGACTCACAGGTGGCCAGGGATAGGGGACTCACGGGTTCCAGGTGTAAGGAGCTTCACTGAGCCCGTCGGTGCTTCTATGAAAGGAGAGGTGTTTCATGGGGAAATTGCCTGAGTGCTCCCGGTATAAATGTGTGTGTTCCTCTACCCACTCCAACAGTTAAGAAGCCTGTCTGCATCTGGGAGGGGTCAGCTGTTTTAGTTGCCTTGGTGACACAATACCTGACAAAGGCTACTTAAGGAGGAATTTGTGTTGGCTCACAGTTTGAGGGGACCGTTTGCCTTGGTGGGGGTAAGCGTGGTGACAGCAGCATGAAGTCACATTGCATCCACAGTCAAGACATAGAAGGTGAAGGATGCTGGCTCACATCTTTCTTCTCCTTTTCATTCGGTTCAGGACCTCATCCTAGGGACTGATGCCACCCACATTTGGGGTGAGTCTTATCACCACTGTTAATCTGATTAGAGGATCCTTCATGGGTATAGCCGAAGCTTGTCCCCTAAATCCTTCCTGTCAAGTTCACAGTCAGTATTCTCCTTCACAGCAAAATTGGAAAAGGAAATTAAACCCTTCTGAAGAGCCCAGACCCCTTGGGCTGCTATAACCAAGGGTTACAAAAATTGCTCTTTTAACACTGGCATCTGTGCTCCAGGTTCTTGGGGGTGCACCAGAGGACAGTGTGTGTCTGGCAAACCCGCAACCCCACTCACTGGCTCATTTCAATGTCCTCAAAGACCTTCTCTTCTTCTTTTTTGGAAGCAGAGTTAAGAGTTTATTAAAAATGCATTTTATTAGTTCTGAAAGAATTTCATACAGTGAGGTTGATCATAGTCATCTACCCCTGTAACTTTTCTAGGTCCACCTTCCTTTTCCCTTCCCACCCAATTTTTGGGATTTTTGTTTTTCTCATCAAGGCCAATTTGGGCTACTCAAATATTGTTGGATGTGTGGCCTTCCACTGGAATGTAGTGGGCCTGCTAGGAGCTACACCCTTAAAGAAAACTATCTTTCCTCTGCCAGCACTGCATTCTGTAGGTGGAGACTGCTTGTTTGTTTCCTGGCCACTCAGACCTGAATAATCACACAGAAACTATATTAGCTACAACACTGTTTGGTCAATGATTTAGGCAGATTTTTAGCTAGCTCTGACATTTTGAATTAACCAATTTCTATTAATCTGTGTACCAGCACGAGGCTGTGACTTACTGATAAAAGTCCGACGTCTGTCTCCTTCGGCAGATACAGGACATCTCCCTGACTCCACCTACTCTCTCCCTATATCTCTGTTCATACTTTCTACCTGGCTTTACTCTACTAAGCCAAAAGATCTTCTTTAATAACCAATGGTAATGAAACATATTCATAGCATAAGAGGGGAATTCCACATCATCAGATTAATAGATAGTCTTCTATAATAATCAAACTTTTAGTCATGTTACTTAGGTTCTTTAGATGCATAGAAATTGCATTCTGCATAAATAGGTAATCTTCAACCACTTCAAAGAACTGTAGAATATGGCATTTAAATAACTTAGGATTCTGTTGACATGAGACACGAAAGCTCCTGGCAGTACCAATCTATTCCCAAGAAAATGCTGGACACCGCAGACACTCCACTTGAAGCTTGTTTTCTTCTTAGCAAAACTGGCTTTTGAGCAAAGAACTGCCCCTGCCTTGACCACTGACAAAATGCACAGTGTCCAGACTGGACAAGCAGGTTATAAGCAAAAAAACTGCCAAACCTTTCCAAGACAGGGTAAGATGTTTTTTTTTTAAATTTCCCTGCCTCTGAAAATTGTCTTGTCAGTTACTCTAGGCCTTAGCCAAAGTTGGTTACCCCAATGTTGAAAATGAGAATTTGGGTGATTCCCCAGGTAGCCAGTTGTCTCTGTCATTTCTTACACCTTTYGGAAGTTGCTTGATTGCACTTCCTGTTTACTCAGGTAATATTATTTCCCTTCCAAGGTCTTTGATGGAGTTGAAGACTACATAGTTGTAGTTGTAATTACTTTCCTCTCATGACTTAGCCAAACCATTTCTAATATAAAACTTAGACTTCCTGGGATAGGATAACTATTGAAACATTTAGCATATGTTTCTTGCTTGATGTTGTTCA
>LOJH01003458.1:5142-24337 GCA_001685095.1 Ellobius talpinus | reverse complement strand
ACACACACACACACACAGAGAGAGAGAGAGAGAGAGAGAGAGAGAGAGAGATGGGAGGGGTGGATAGATCAATCCTCGGCACAGCAGCCTCACACCCCCATCTGATCCTTCCTCTGTGTCAGGCTGCATTCTTCCACCTGCCCCTTTCCCTTTTCATTGGTTCAGAAGCCTGTCTATCACCTTTCATCTGGGCTTGCAGCTCATTCTTATTTCCCCTTCCTGGACTCCTCTCTGCATTTTCCCCTTGGAATCAACAAAGCTACGGTGATCTTGGTCTCCTCATTCAGTTCTCTTTCTGGAGAAGTGTAGCAATGGAGGGTGTCAGATCCCTTGCCTTGCTTTTGATTTTCCTTCTCCAGAGTACCCAGGCCTGAAGCTCCCCCTCCCCTTACCACCTCCAGCATCCTCTGCAATACAAAGCAATGCTATATAGAACGCTGCACTTCTGTTGCTTGCTTTGGGTTTAGGTTTTCTTGGAAGGTGGTTGTTTGCTGAGTCTCACATGATATGCAAACTGGCCTCAACTCAGTGGCAAATATGCCTTCTGACCTTCTATGTACTAGGCTATAGGCATGAACTATCACATGCAATATGGTAATATTTCTGTGGGTTTAGTTTTGTTTTGGTGTGTGTTTGTGTTTCTCTCATGTAGTCCAAGCTGGCCTTGAATTTTCTGTGTTCCCAAGGTTGTCTTTGAACTCTAGATCAAATCCTTCTGCCTCCACCTCCCAGGTTCCCAAATGCTTAGATTACAAATGTGTATCAACAGGCCCTACAAAGATACTATTTTAGAAGGGCCAGAAAATAAGATCAGTTCTGGCCTATTCCAACAAGGCCATACCTCCTAATAGCGTCACTCCCTGGTGGTCAAGCATTCAAATCTATGAGCCTATGGTGTCCATTTCTATTCAAAACACCAAACTTTCCATATTCATGGAGGAACAGATATACAGGTCTACACAAAAGCAGTTGTGACTTTCACAACCCTTCACTTGTTACATTTATTCTTTTTTAAAACGTCTATATGCTTGGCTTGTTGTTCATGTCTTCTAAATGCACTAATGCAAATAAAGTATTCTTTCAGAGTGCCATAGGGTGCTAAGAATGCCAGGCTAATTTAAAAAGACACAATCTCTCCTCCCACAAAGGTTAAGTTCCAGTGGAAGACGTACATTGTCTCCAAACAGTGGTCATTGTAAAGGCAACCGCATCAAGAGCTTAGAGAAAAGGCACCTGTTCTTCACTTAGGCTGAGAGCAGGCTTCCCTAAGGAAGCAATTTGAGCCGAAAACTAAAAGTCAAATAGGATTAACTTGTAAACAGGAGAGGTCACGTGTGTGGAGTATCCAGGCAACTGAAACAAGGGCTTGTGACTGACACGGAAAGGAGAGCGGTGTCAGGTGACTGGGGAGTAGCCCCAGCCCAGACCATGCAGAGCCTCAGTCTTATGTGGCGTCTGATGCCTACTGTAAAAGCCAGGGGAAAATACTAAAGGGTTTTACCTTCATCTGCTTCCCATTGCTACAAAAGAATATCTGGGACTAGATAATTTATTAAAAAGAGAACAGGGACTGGAGGGATGGCTCATCAGTTAAGAGCATTAAATTCTCCTCCAGAAGACCCAGGTTCAATTCCCAACACCCACATGGTGACTCATGACTCACAACCTTCTGTAACTCCAGTCATAGGGGATCCAATGTCTGGCCTCCACCTTTACCAGGCATACACCTGGTACACAGACATACATGCAAGCAAAACACCCACACACATAAATATAGATAAATCTTTTCTTTAAAAAAGAAAAATAAATGTATTTGGTGCACAGCTTTGGAGGTGAAAAGCCCAAGATGGAATAGTTTCTGGTAAGCTTCTGGTGAGGCCCTGTGTGGCTTGCCCTGTGAGATGGGAAAGGGGGAAGGACAAGCAGGCGTACATGTAAGAGGGGCAGGGGTGCCACCCACCTTTTAACAACTCTCTCTCACACACACACAGTCTCTCTCACACAGTAGCTAGCCTTAACTAGCCCAGTCTTGTCAACATTGGAGAGACACAGCCTAGCACAGCCACCAGCTGCCCAAGGAGCACCCTTTCACCTAGAGACTCCACTCAGGTAAAGCCAGACCCTTGACTGCAGCTCAGAAAAGAATCCCAGAACAAGCCAGAATGAAGCCAAGTTAGCAAATGCATTAACTGTTTAGATAGAAAGTCATAGACAAAAAGACAGTGCACACCTACAATATGGGTGCAAAGCTCCCTGACAGTCACATTTATGTGTCTTTGCCAGGGCCGTGTCTATGACCCTGTGTCTTTTTAAGTCAGGGTGCAAAAAGGATGCAATTTTCATGTTTAAAAGATTAAGCAAGCTGGGGCCATAAGACGACTCAGCAGATAAAGATACCCACTGCCAAACGTGGCGACCTAAGTGACCCACATGGTGGAAGGGGAGTGTCTAAAGCTGTCCTCTGATCTCCACCCATGAGACTGGGCACACACATGCGTGCGTGCACACGCACCCACACATACACCCACACATAAATGAAAATTTTAAAAGACTAAGCAAGCTTACAATTGAGTAAAGTTTAAAAAATAAAGTAAAATATGTAAATTTGTTTCATATTGTAAATGAACCACAAGGTGCTTTTATGGGGTGCATTATTTAGATTTAGAGATGAGAGAGGGGTAGTAAATTAACAAAATTCTAGCCCTAAGTAATCATTTTTAACCCCGTTTGAGAGGTCATTAACATGCCAGTATCTCTGTTGGCAATTTGGGCTTTCTCTGTTGAGTTTCTTGACTCTGTCAGCCAGAAAGTCAAAGCAGATCCCAGTTAGGGATTTTCTTCCTCATGTCTTCTGAATTGGCCCTATCTTCTGTCCTGCCTCGGTCCCTCAAGAAAGGCAGAATATAGTTACTTTTCTATCTCTGTGATAAAACACTGCTGTAGGCAGAAGCTGCTTACTCGTTTCCTGGCTGCCCAGACCCAAAATAATTACACAGAAACTATATTAATTGCAATACTGTTTGGCCAATAGCTTAAGCGTTATTAAGCTATTAATAAGCATATTTCTAGATAGCTCTTACTCTCAAATTAACCCATTTCTATTATTTTATATTTTACCACGATGCTCATGATTTACTGGTAAGGTTCCAGGCATCTTTCCCCTTTGGCAGCTACATGGCATCTCTTTGACTCTGCCTACTCTCTCTTCCTCTATCTGATTGGAATTCCTACCTTTCCCTGTTCTGCACTACAATAGGCCCAAAGTACCTTCTTTATTAACCAAAGGTATTCACAGCATACAGAGGGGAGTCCCACATCACTCAATGATCACAGCTACTTACAAAAGAAGAGTTTATTTGGGCTTACAGTTGCAGAGTGCTAAGAGCCCATCACATTACAATGAGGAAGCAAGGCGGCAGGCAGCCAGGGAGGCTGGAGCAGCAAGCTGAAAGTTCATATCTTAAATCATAAGCAGGAAGCAAAGAAAAAATTGGGAATGGTGTGTAGCTTTGAAACCTCAAAGCCAGCCTCCAGTGACACACTTCCTCCAACAAGGCCATACTTCCTAAACTTTCCCAGAAGGCAATATCACCTGGGAAACCAGGTATTCAAATCTCCAAGACTAAGGGAAACATCTCATTCAAACCAACACACACATTAATCCATTCCTGAGGGAGGAGCCTACATGAACTTGCTATGTCTCAAAGGCCCTCAAAGGCCCTGCCTTCAACACCTTTTCATTGGCATTTGAAATTTCTTTTTTTTTCTTTTTATTTTATGGCATTGGTGTTTTGCCTGCATGGATGTGTGTGTGAGGGTGTCAGATCCCCTGGAACTGGATTTACAGATAGTTGTGAGCTGCCATGTGGGTGCTAGAATTGAACTCAGGTATCTGGAAGAGCAACCAGTAATCTCTCCAGCCTCAGTAATTCAAATTTCAATGTGAATTTTGACAGGAATAGGCCATATCCAAACCATAGCATAGCAGGTGTATGTGTGTGTATGTATGTATGTGTACAGGTGCATGTGTACATGTGGGTATGTGCACATGTAGGCATGTGTACATGTCAGCATGCATGAATGTGAAGGCCAGAGGACAACCTCAGGTACTGTTTCTCAGGCACCATCTACCTTATGTTTTGAAACAGGGTCTCCCACTAACCTGGAACTCCCCAAGCAAAGTAAGACAGTTGTCATCAAGCCAAAGAAATCTGCCTGTTTCCACCTTTCTAGATCTGGGATTACAAGCGTGTGCCACTGGGATTAACTTTTATTTTGTTATTTTTTTAACATAAATTATTTATTCTTATTTTGTATTCATTAGTATTTTGCCTGCATGTATGTCTGTATGAGGGTGTTGGATTCTGAAGTTACAGACAGTTGTGAGCTGCCATGTGGGTGCTAGGAATTGATCCTGGGTCCTCTGGAAGAGCAGTCAGTGCTCTTAACCACTGAGCTGTCTCTCCAGTCCCATCAACTTTTATTTTTAATGTGGATTCGGTAATCAAATGGGACACTTGTGCTCATAAAGCAAGCACTTTACCAACCCAGATTCATATCTGGCCTCCTTGTAGTAGATTTTAAGTAAAGTCTTTAAAGATCAAATTGCTAGAAAGATACTTCAATCCACAGGGCATAAGATACTGAACTGAGAAGACATTTGAAATGAGTGGCATACCAGTTAGAAGGGGGGCGGTGAAGGACTGCGTGGACGAACATGGGTTACTGGAGAAAGAGAGGTAAAAATTGCCATAAGATTTGAAAGTAAAGCCAACAAGGATACTGATAGATCAGATGTGGGGAAACAAAGAAAAAAGAAAATCTCTTAGATTTTTGTCTAGTCTACCGAATGGCAGATAAGCTTTCACCAAAATAGGAACAAAGATCAGGTCTGAGAAGTGAAAAAAATATTTCATACCATCCAGAGACAAAAATCTCCTGGAAGTTACAAGGTGTTAGCACAGTTACTGATGGACAGTCTGAAAGCTTTCCTGGTCCACCCCACTCCACCCCAATGCACTGTGTAAAGCAAAGCTCTCTCCTCAGTAAAAGACTCATGGAGGGGAACATGGCCAAAGCAGAATCATAGAAATCCCCAGTCTAGTCTCTCCTGAGCCACACCAAGATACTTCTCAAGAGAGCTCCTACCTAGAACCTGCATGGCCTTGTGAAGGAGGAGGAACCCCGAGGTCATCTGAAAGGAGAGAAGTGACCTGGAGCTGCATTCGTTCTAAACCATCTTTATTTGCTATTGTCATTTTCCCCTCACTGAAGACTGCAGCGGCAGCCATTCACGATGGCTTTGCTAACAGAGAAAATGATGAAACCGTATCTAACACCTTGACCTTGTCAAACGGCTTGGAAAGGAGAACCAACCCCCGCAGTGAAGATGACTTTGAGGAACTCCAGTATTTCCCCAACTTCTATGCATTACTGACGAGCATCGATTCAGGTAACCACCACTTTATGACTGTGAGGAAGGGAAATGAGATAGTAATTCTTGGAAGTGTGTGGGTGGTTTTCTTCCTGTTCGTGGTTTCCAGGTGCAGTTCTCTATGACATACACTATTAGCTGGGAAAAACATTTCACTTTTTTTTTCTTTTCGAAAGTGGTGTGCTAGTCATGGAAAGGGTAATCAGGAAATGTGGAGTTTCTGGATAATTTAATCTCGTTAACAGACAGTTCATTTATTTGTTCAATAAACAGCCATGGAACATCTGCTGTGTACAGGTACCCAAATCTGTCACGTGCTGAGATGATTCACTGACCTGCCCTGACCCAGCTCAGTCTTCGCTCTTACTATAGCTGTTTTTTTGTTACCAGCCTTTTTAATTTCATTTATTTATTCATTTATTTTATGTGTGGACATGTGTGCCACAGTGTACATATAAAGATTGGAGGACAATTTGCTGAAATCAGTTTTTTCTCTCGACTGCTTTGGGTCGTAGGAATGTGATTCAGGTCATCAAGCCTGGCAACGAATGCTCTGAACACCCATGCTGTCTCTCTGGCCCTTCAGCTTTCTCTAATGCTCTGTTCACATCTTTATTGATGGGTACTTAATATGTATACCCCTATAATCCTAGATTCCTAGCTCTTTTGGGACTGAGGTAGAAGGATTACCATGAGCATGGGTCCAGCCTGGTCTATATTGTGAGCTTGAGGCCATCCTTAACTATATAACAAGATCCTATCTCACACAGATACACACACACAATTGTATACAATAGGCATATAACATGGTGTTTTGGTGTTCGTCTGTACTGTGAAATGTTCATCATGGTGTGGCCAATGACTGTGTCTATCACCCATAAATATAGTTACTATTGTCTCTTTCTTGTTTTTTATTCTTGTTCTTGTGAGAATATGATCAAGCAGATTTCAAATATGTATCCAATGTTACCAGCCATACTTGCCTAGTTTCACAGACTCCAGACTTTTCATAATACAGAACAGAAACTTGGTACCTTTGACCAGCATCTTCCAATTTTTCCCAGTCCTAGGCAATGGCATTCTACTCTCCACTTCAATAACTTAGCTTCTTTAAATTCCACATGCAACTGTCTTTCTATAAGCATAGAGGTGTCAGGACCTCCTCTAGATACCAAAATGCACACATAGTCAAGTCCTTTATATAAAATGGTACAAACACCATGGCTAAAGCTCAGAGGTAGAGTCTGGCCTAGCATGTCCAAGGCTTGAGTTTGATTACCTGTAGCACACACAGCCCCTTCACACATATACACATACAGAGAGGGGGAAGAGAGAGAGAGAGAGGGTGGCAGAGAGGGAGCGGGAGTAAGATATAGCATTTTCATATAATCATCACACATCTTCCCATGAACTTTAAATAATCTCTGATTTACTTACAATGCCTACTACAATGGAAGTGCTATACAAATGGTTGTTAAACTGTATTGCTTGGAGATCAGCGGCAAGAAAATGACCTGTCCATGCTCAGTAAAAACACAATCATATTTTTTCTTTAGTATTTTTGATCCTCAGTTCGTTGAATCCATGGATAATGAAGCCTTGGGTTCGGACCTGAGAAAATGCCGTCTCTGTCTTTGTATCTGGATTTTTTACCTAGTGTGTTTTCTAGGCACAGTGTCAAAAAACAAAACATCAAGAAAAAACCCTGCCAGTTGTATTAAATCTTGTGCAAAGCTTTCATTTTCCTCTCTCAGTGGGAGCCTTCTTTGCTCTCCTCTAAATTATTCAAGACATTGCTTACTAGACATTTTCTGCTTTGGTTTTCCAGTGAGTTCACATGAGCATGGAATGAAAGAAAGTCCAGAGCTCAAACACATCTGAGAAGTTGTTCTTTTTTAAACGCATCCTCCCCAGTCTCTTCAGTCACGTGTGTACAGAGCTGTCTGTAGGATTTGGCTTTTGTGTGTTTCTGGTTAATCTGCAAATGATGAGAGTCTTAATCTCTTCTGTCACTGTTTAGGTAGATGCCCCACGTTGCCCCAACAGCTTTCCCTGTCCCTGCTGGGAACAACTGAGTAAATTTTCTGGAGTTGTAATCTGGTTTCTCCATAAAGTGATCATAGAATGAGCTTCCAGCCCTGGAGAATTCTCTTTGTCCTTCAGGTCAAGATATTGGCCAGATGGCACTGGCCTCTCTGCTTGAATCTGCAAGGCTGGGTCTGGAGGATCTATTCTGAGCCATCTTGCCCCATGGGTTGGCAAAACGACCAGCTCAGAATCTATGTCATTCTAGTGAGTCACTTCTCCTCAGTGAAGAGCGTCAGCATAATGCTAAATATTCTGGCACACCCTTGATCAAGGGATGGCTAAAGTCATTTGTCACATCTTTTTTAGGATCTCCCTAACTCATCTCCCTAACTCAGCAACCTGTGAGGTTTTTGGTATTTTTTTAAACTCCACTGTGTGGAATGTTATTTATTTGTTTTATCTTTCAGGTTTGTTTGTATGTTTGTTTTAAGGCAGTGTCTCACACAGCCCAGGCTGACCTCAAACTGTACCCAAGGATGACCTTGAACTTCTCATCCTCCAGCCTCTAGTTCCCAAATGCTGGGACTGTAGGCTTGTGTCACCAGGCCTGGATTATTCAGTGCTGGAGTTTAAGCCTTAGGGCATTGTATACATTAGGCAGACACTGTACCAACTGAACTATAATCTCTACCACAGTGAATTATTTTTGTCCATTTTATTACTATAATATTTCAGATTAAATTAAAGTCCCATGGGAAAGTTAAAATGCATTCATTTCTAAAAGCAGTTTGTATAGCTATAAACTGCTCTATATTCCCAATCGTGTCTTAGTTTTTGTTGTTGGGGTTTTTTAAGTTAAATGTTTGTGCTATTTGTTATAAATGAAGGGGAAGATATTTCAATAATTATGCCTTACTTCATAAATTGGCAGTGAATGATAAAACTATTGTCTATTAGTTGTCTTTAAATTATTTTGCTTCTCATGGGGGCCGGAGACATGGCTCAGCAGCTAAGAGCATGAACTGCTCTTCCAAAAGACCCAAGTTCAATTTCCAGTACCCACACCGTGGTCACAACCCTCTGTAACTCCAGTTCCAGGGGCTCTCTCACCCTCTTCTGGCCTCTGCAGGCATGCATGTCTGTGGTACACAAATATATATGAAGGCAAACACCCATGCACCCATAAAGTAATAGAGATAAAATTATTTTAGTTAATTATTTTGTTCTTTTAACATAGAAAAAGAAGCGAAAGAGAAAGAAACCCTGATCACTATCATGAAGACGCTGATCGAGTTTGTAAAAATGATGGTCAAGTATGGCACTATATCTCCAGAAGAAGGTGTTTCCTACCTTGGTGAGAATTCTGCCTTATTTTTAGCATGGCCGCTTTCATTGTTCAAAGCGAATTAAGGATCTGGCAATAATCGCCTCACTGATTTGATGATTTATGCCGGAGCAGCCCAGATCTCCAGGGTAACAGAGTTGCTCTGCTTAATGATGCATGCAAATAAAATTAATTAGACATTCTGAACTTTTCATCTTAATAATTCAGTTTCAAGAAAAACCTTCCACATTTTTTATATTAAATCTTATTAGTGCTTTAAAATAATCTCCAGGGAGCAATTTTATTACAATTTAGCCCATTAACATTTTTTTACTTGTGTTTAGAAGTCTGGGTTAAATCTTGATTTCCCCCTCTGAGTACTGTATGTGGCAAGCAGAAAGAGTTCTGGCTAGGGAAGCAGGAACCTCACTCTGCTGTACTGAGAAGGTCCTGTTCCTTTTTGGGGAGATGGGCGGGTTGAACCAAGGTTTCTCTGTAGCTTTGGTGCCTGTCCTGAAACTAGTTCTTGTAGACCAGGCTGGCCTCAAATTCACAGAGATCCACCTGTCTCTGTCTCCCAAGTGCTGGGATTAAAGGTGTGCGCCAACACTGCCTGGCAAGGCTTCACTTCTGTGTGTTAAATGAAGGATAAAACAACTCTCCGGTCACACTCAGTCACTGACAGAAGTCAGGGCAGGAACTTAAGGCAAAAACCTGGAGACAGGACCTGATGCAGAGGCCATGGAGGAGTGCTGCTTACTGGCTTGCTCAGTCTGCTTTCGTACAGCACCCAGTACCATTAACCCAGGGGTGAGACCATTCACAGTGATCCGGGCACTTCCATGTCAATCATCAGTCAAGAAAAGGCACCACAGGCCAATCTGTTGGGGGCATTTTCACAATGGAGGTTCCTCTTCCTAAATGACTCTAGCTTGTGTCAAGCTGACATAAAACTAACCGGCACATACATGGTGCACATACAGGCAAACAGGCAAAATATTCATACACATACATACTTAAATCTTTAAAATGTTAAAATGCATTTATGTATTACAAGTACTCAATTGTTTTGATTTTTTAAGGGCTTTTGTTTCCCTGAGTACTTTTCAACACCCATGTGCTTTGGGCAGGGTGATCTTAGTCTCTTACTCTGCCGGGCAAAGAGAAACAAGTAGATATAGAAATGCCACTCTGATCAGCATGATCCAAAATTATTCAGCATGAACCCTGGGTTTTACTACATAGACACAGTTTTACTAGTTGTATTTTTATTATAAAAAAGAGCATCTTTCTTGTTTTTTTTTTTAAAAAATCATTCAAGGTAAAAAAAAAAAAAGAAAAGAAAAAATGCAAAAGAAAGTTAAAATCATTCCTGATACTAATCCCCTCATAACATTTTGATTTACAGTCTTCTAGATGTCTTGTCTGTGTAGGTATATATGTGAGCATACCTATTCTCTTTGTCTTAAAAAGAAGTGTGTTCAGATTACAGTTGGTGTTGTCCAACCAACTCTATTCCTCTAACACAGTGATTTTCAACCTTCCTAATGCTGTGACCCTTTGATACAATTCCTCCTGTTGTGGTGAGCCCCCAACCATAAAATTATTTCGTTGTAATTTTGCTACTGCTATGAATGTAATGTGCTTTCTGTCCTAGGCAACTCCTGTGAATGGGGTTGTTTGACCCCGAAGGGGTCGTGACCCACAGGTTGAGAACCTCTACGGTTACACAATGTAATGTAAATATCTGATATGCAAGATATTCAATATGTGACCCCAAATGGGTCGCAACCCACAGGTTCTAATAATAGAGCAGACATTGCTCAGGACAATGTCAACCGTGTGACTTGGGAAGTCTGTGCTGTCATTTCTCCTGTGGAATTAGGTCAAAGACACTGCAGAGGCTTATGTGTAAGCAGCTGTTCCCGCTGCTACCTGAAGCTAAGTGTCTACATGGTAACCACTAACTGCAAGTTGCTACTTAAGTGGGAAGTCATTAAAATTAAGTGCTTACTAGCTAAGCCAGTTGGCCAGGCATGGTGGCTCAAGCCTGTAATCCCGGCACCAGGGATGATAGCGTTAGGAGGATTAAATAGGAGTTGGAAGCCAGGCTTGGCTTCAGGGAAAGTTTCAGGTCAGCCTAGGGGTAGAATAAGACTCTGCTTGAAAGGATATTAAAAATAAAAATGAATAAATAAAAATCTGAGACAGGAGTTGTGGCACACACCCATAATCACCACATATGGGAGTGAACGTTTAATATACATTCTCAGGAAATTAAAGCATATTTCCTCTCTTCTTTCTAGAAAACTTGGATGAAACAATTGCTCTGCAGACCAAGAACAAGCTGGAAAAAAATAGCACTGACAGCAAAAGCAAACTTTACCCAGGTAGGATTTACTTACCTGGGGCGGGTTTTATTTTTCCTAGCTGCTAAAAGAATAGCTATTTTACTGGTAAAGAGTGAGCTTCAGTAAACATTAATAGAGCATTATAGATCTCAAAACATTTTAAAATCTCGACTTCAAGCATAGTAATAACCACATGTAACCTTGGCTACTTTGTAGCCTGTCATAGCAGAGAATTCGTACCGCCAAAAGCATGGAAAAGTTCTTTCATTTGGAGTCTTCTCTGTTGTTTTTACTTGGGCTGGGAATTGAACACAGAGCCCCAGTGTGGACGGCAAGCATTCTGCCATAGAGCCACACCTCTAGTGCTGCACTAAAGAGTTATGTAGGTATGTAACAAACACTCTTTGGGGGTGCCTGCTTACGAAACTGAGAGAATCCTCTATTAAAGCCTCCATTTGTGTCTCTTTCTTAACACTTCTTGAGACCACCATCCCAGGCCATCTGTCTTTCCCCCACTGCCCCCACATCTCTTCTCCATGGTCCCACCCCAGATCATCCCACCCCTCTGGGATCCTCTGTGCTCCTCCACAACATGCCCCTTTTCTGTTTCTCTTCCACCCACAACCCCGTTCTGCCCAGCAAACAGCACAGAACTGAGCTGTGTGAAGAATCTTCCTCTCAAGGTGGGGGGGACAAAAAGAGAAAAGATTGCAGGCTCTGGATTCTTATGGTTTAATCATTTTTCACCCAGCACAGAAATTATATACATGTTGGTGATGCTGTACCCTTTAAAATGATGCTTTCATGCAGAGTTTTTTAATTGGTTTTGTTACTAGGGCGCAAAGGCAGGCCTGCATCTTGTTAGGCAGGCATTCTACCTCTCAGCTTCATGTTTAGCCTTCAAATGGGCTATATTTATTTATTTTATGTATAGTGTGTGTGTGTATGTGTAGAAACCAGAAGTCAACATCAAGTGGCATCCTTATTTTCATTTTATTTATTAAGACACAATCTTTAACTGAACCTGGAGCTCATAGATTTGGCTACATTAACTGGCCAGCAAGTCCTGAAATCCCTCTGTATTTGCCTCTCCAGTGCCAGGAACTCAAGAGGTCAGAGACAGCAAGAGGGTTGGTAGTTCAAGGCCAAACTAGGCTATATGAGATCTTGTCTCAAAAAAAGAAATTAATGTTATTGTAACCAAGACCTATATAGCACATCCCGGTTGACTGTCAACACTAACTAAATTAGGACAAATATGACTGAGGGTATAACTCAGTGGTAGAGCACTTGACTAGCATGCATGAGGCTCTGGGTTTGATCACCAGCTGAGGTCGTCCTCAGAGAGGGAAGGAAAGATGGAGGGAGAAAAGTCTGACAAATAACCAGCTTTGATTGTACATGCCAGCTATTCTAAAGGCTGAGGCAGGAGGATTGCTTGAACTAGAAGTTCAAGGACAACATAGTGAAAGCCAATCTCTAATATAATAATAATAAGCAAGACAAGCAATCGTTCTCTGATGACAGTGTAGCTGAAGGAAGAGTGTCCCTGCAGAATCTGGAGTGCTAGGAGTCTGGGCCCTGCTTCTTACTAACTCAGTGAGTGACCCTGAGCATCTCTTTCTTCCTGGGGCTTCAGTTTCCCCTTCTGTGAAATGATAGTAGATGGTTGGATTAGACAACCACTGAGATCCCTTTCGGTTCAAAAGCCATAACATGACCTCAAACTGTATCTTTTCAATGAAGTTTGTTCCGCATTAAGAATTAAGAAAGGTAGGAAATGGTGTCATAACCACCATGTACTATCTGATCACAGTGCCATCAGAGAAGAGTCACGAAGAAACCGACAGCACCAAGGAAGAAGCCGCCAAGATGGAAAAGGAATACGGAACCCTGAAGGATTCTACGAAAGATGCTAACTCCAACCTAGGAGGAAAGACAGATGAAGCCAAAGGTTTGGATCTACCAGCTCTGGGTTGGCAATGAAACTGGGGAAGCAGAAGTTTTCAACAAGTAGGGCGGTCCAAAATAAAGCACCCCCCCAGCACAATCTGCATCGCTAAGGTTCGTAGAGTGGGGCAATCCAACATCAAGCCCACACAGTACAGTCTGCAAAGTTAAGTTTAGCATGTGACACCTCCGCTGGAATAGCAGTGTGTTAAAAGACCTTCAGTCTTCTGGGATGGCAAGTTAGTTTCATTTTTTATTGGGCTGTTGTGCTTAGGAAGGGATATTCATGGTTGAGGGAGTATCTGCAGTCATCTATGTATCTTTGTAATGTTCAGTTTATAATCCTAATTGATTGAGCAATGCTTATTGGTTTCTTTAGACAAGAAAGGATGTACTGAGTTTACAATTCCACATTTTGATGAGTTGGTTTGGCTTAGTGTTTTGAGACACGTTAGTCCAGACTGATCTAGAACTCTGTGTAATTCAGGCTGGCTTCAAACTCATGGCAACCCTCCTGCCTCAGCCTCCCGTGTACTAGAATTCTAAGCATGAGCAATATTTCTTTAACTTGTTTAATAGTTCTCTAAATAATCACAGTACAGCTTACTCAGCCAGGTCACTCAAGAGTCTGGGTTTAACAAAGCAAACTCCGTACCCAAGGAGGGATGCGGCATGGAAAAGCCTCTAAGAACTTGATAAAAATCACAAATTCAATTGATCAATTTGCCTTAAAAAATAAATGTATCTATGGCCCACAAAATTCATATCTTCTTAGGAGATTACAAGCTTTCCCAGAAACCAACTTCCCTCCAGATAAAAGACTTAATGGCGCTTTACATTCTAAATTATTGAAACTTTTGGTTGGGGCAGGATGTGAATTCTGTGGTACACTCAAAACCCCTTTTATTACAAGTTTCGTAGTTACTTCACAGAAAAATGATATCCCTATGTCTCAAGATACCTCGTTTGAAACACTGATTCTTTATCAGAAGTTGGGCAGAAATGCTTGACCCTGTTTTACCTTTCTGTCGCTAAGAAATGTTGACCTTTTTGGTATAATTGGAGCCTGCTAGGTCATACCAGTGTCTCATTAGTAGGTTCATCTGGACATTTTATTCCTCAGGAAGAGAGGAGAGTGGAAGTGGGTCAGTTCTCTCTCCTGGGGGAGAGGAACTGGCACTCAGCTAAGTTGTCATCTGAGAACATAGTGCTGACTGGACTCTACATTGGCTCTGTATAACTTTCCGTGGTAATGAGTAGGTAGGGGTGGGGTGGGCTTTGCTTTCTCTTCTATGCTCTGATATATGATTACCTGGTCCCTCATGCTTGTGCCACAACTATTTAACATTTTTTACATTTATTTATTTGTTTATTTATTTGCTCATTTATTTAGTGGGGAACACACATGCATGTGTACATATGCATATTTGCTAACACTTTTTCAGATTTTTTTTAAGACAGAGTCTATGTAGGCTTGGCTAGCCTGGAGCTCACTGCATAGACCAGGCTGTCCTCAAACTCACGAAGATCCACCTGCCTCAGCCTCTCCAGTGCTGAGATTAAACCTGGCTGTTAACTATTTTACATTGTTTTTCCATTCTTGCCAATTAATGATGATTTTATGGAAAAATTGGCATAGTATAGTAGGAACCCCTTATAATTCTACTGTTGTCATCTTAGTACCCCATCTTCACCTTCTGTGAATAAGATATTCTAGATCCACTCCAGATTTGCTTTTCACAAGACTTGAAACCAATTCCCTCAAGGAATTCTGTTTCTTCCCTCCCTCCCTTCTTTCCTTCTCTTATTCCTTCATGTACAAAAGTCATATTCCCCAGGAGCACAGCAACCACACAATAAGTTCTTGAACCTGCTTAGGCAGCATGCTGAGTGCTGAGGATGGCACCCTGTGTTGCTGTGCAAGCATCTGCAGGCAGGGTGTAGCATGGCTTTTCTGTTTTTAGAGAAAACACTGAAAATGGAGCATGAATGGTGGGTGGTACCGACTGACTATGTAGAATATGAATGTGTGTTAGCCACTTTTCTCTCACTATAGCTAAACACCTGCGATGCACAAAGAGAAAGGTTGGATTTTGGCTCACAGTTTGAGAGGATCCAGTCCATTATCTGTTGGTCTTGTTGCTTTGAGCCTGTGGTGGGTGGTACATCATAGGAGGAGCCCTGACAAAGCAAAGTCACTCCCTTCAAGGGGGAAGAAGAAGGTAGAGGCTGGAGTCCCACCATCCCTATTGAATGTGTCCCCCACCACCACCTCTTAAAGTTCCCACAACTATAAATGGGGCATGAATGTGGTTGAAGGCAAGACTGATGGGTTTCTATTTCTTTCTTTTTTCTCTTTCTTTCTTTAAATACAGGGTCTTTAACCCTAGTTGACTTGGAACTCACTATGTAGCCCAGTCTAGCCTTGAATTTGTAACAGTCCGTTGGCTCAGCCTTCTAAGTATTGGAACTAAAGATGTGAGCCACCATACCTGGCAGAGATTCTCACCCCTCTTCATAGGCAAGCAAAAGCCATGCACATGCACACACATCCCACTGAATGGTGAGCATGGTGAGCATGTATGTGGAGTGTGGAGTACAGGCTTTCCTCAGAGAGAAAGTTGGAGGCACTGCAGAGTGGAACATAGAATAAGGTAATGGCTCAGTTAAAAGCATTTAAGGAAATAATTGTAAGCAGGACACACTGGCAAGAATGTTTGCAGAGTGTCCCTTTTGGTTTTGGAGTATGAGGTGATGGTCCCATATAGTCACAATAAATATTTCTTAACCATGCCAAGCCTTAACCATGCCAATAAGATGCTGGACCTATGAGCAATATGTAACAACAACAATATCCCTAGGCTTATATCACTTCACTTTACAAAACGTATCTACATGCATTCTGTTTCATGAAAATCCAGTCCAGGGTCTGCAGAGCTGGCTCTGTAGTTAGGAGCACTTTCTGGACTTGCAGAGAACCCAAGTCTAAATCCCAGCACCCACATCAATGGCTAAGCACCACCCATAACTACAGCACCATAGAACCCAATGTCTTCTTCTCACCTCCTTAGGCAGGAGCGCACTTGTGGCATACCTTCACACAGACACTCATAAACAAAACTTAAAATGTTAAATCAAATTTAATTTTTACCACAGAAATAACATATTTTATTTATTGATTAATGAAGAATAGTTCATTTTACTTTTGAATATAATTTATACTATTTAAGCTATTGCTTTCTAAAGGAACTCATATCTTGTATTTATTTATTTTGGCTTTTTTAAGACAGGGTTTCAGATAGTCCAGACTGAACTTGGATTTAATATGTAGTTGAAGCTGACCTCAAACTTCTGATCCTCTCGTCTCTACCTCCCCAGTGCTGAGAATACAGATTTGAATCACCGCACCTAACACGGATTAATAATATTTTTTAACATGATGATTTTTATTGGTAAAGTTATTCGTATGATTCAATAGTTATTTCTAAATTTAGGAGTATGCCAATAATGAAAACTTCATCCTAATTCTAACCATATCCAGAAACTTGTTAATTTTTCTCTAGAGATCAAAGGAATGTCGTTTAAAACCTTCCATTATCTAAGTGCTGCTCCTTCTGCCAGTTGGATGTTTATTTACTCACTCTTGATGTGTGAGTCACTAAAAATACTTTTTTAATTAATTGATTCATTTTCATGGGACGTGTGTGTGTGTGTGTGTCCATAGAGGCCAGAAGAGGGCACCCAATACCAGGAACTGAAGTTACAGATGGTTGTGAATCGCCATCTGGGGTCTAGCAATGGAACCTGAGTCCTCTGGAGGAGCAGCCAGTGCTCTTAACTACTGAAAAACCTCTCCAGCCCCTTAAAAATCTTTTGAAAACTCATCCAAGGGATGAAATAAGCATTGTAGCACCATAGGCTCGTTCCAATGCCACCATTTGTCATGTTTCTAAGTAGATACTGGAACTGAGATGAAAAGGTGGCCTCTGCAGTGACTTTCACTTGAACAACTTCCCATTCCCACCCTGTTTTATAGAAAAGTCAGGCTATTTAATTCATAAACTGACAGCTCATGGGGATCCTTTCTTAAGCAACAGAAAATTACATGCCTCCATTCAGGTCCCAAGTCACTCTGTTAGACTCGTTAGAGTCTGGTCTCCTGTGAGCTGGCAAGCAAGATGGGAGCTCAGGCAAACCAGGAAGACTTGCTTCAACCCACGTTTCTAAAGGACATCAAAGGAAGTGTCTCCTCCTATGTAAAACCATGAATTGCCTCTCCAGAATCCACCCCCTAATTAACAAACCAGTAGAGCAACACACAAGAAATGAACTAACGTAAGAGCCCATGGCCAAAGAGTAGTAAAACCGGGCCTTGAACCCATGACCCCGACTCTTAATCCAAGGCCTCCGGTGTTTATAATGGCATCCTGTGGCCATTTAAAATACTATCCCTGTGGAGAAATTATATTTCTCCTCCTTCTTCCCTCCCCCCTTCTCTTTTCTTCTTCCATCTTTATTCCTCCTCTTTCTTTTCTCAAGATAATCTCTCACATACCCTAGCTGGCCTCAGACTCCCTATGTAACTGAGGGTGACCGTGAACTCCTGAGTGCTGGGATTACAGAAATGCCTCACTATTTCAACGTAGTACGTGGTGCTAGGGATCAAACCTGAGTTTCCTGCATCCTAGGCATGAACTCAACCAACTGGGTTACATTCTCAGTGAGTGGCTTTATGACCCTTCCTGGTGTTTGTGCTAGTTGCTTTGAGATGTGCAGTTCAAAACTGTAGCCATGTGACACCGGTTTAAGCATTACAGAAAAAAAGTCTTTATAAATACTTGTGGTTTTTGTCATTAGTTTCTTTATTTAAGGGGGGACACACACCATAGCATGCACACAGAGGTCAAAGCACAGTTTTCAGGAGTCAGTTCTCTCCTTCCACCACGTGGATCCAGGGGATTGAACTCAGGTCATTAGACTTGGCAGCCAGTGCGCTTGTCTGCTGGCCCATTTGGGGAGGGGGTGGGAGAGGAGGGTCTTTTGTTGTCATTTATGTTGTAAATGCTCCTAAAGCTCTAATGTCATTAGGGTCTGCAGTACTCAGTAGATCAACCATATGGATTTCCATGCTTTTGTTCAGGGCAGGAAGAGGTCAGGATAGTACATCAGGGCCAACAAGGCCATGTGTATGAAGGGATATTTCTCTTATAGCACTGAGGACCAGAACAGCCAGAGAAGCAGGCCTGCGTCTTGACTCTGGCTCCCTCCCATCTACTTCAGCATGTGTTTTAAGGCTCATGCCATATTACCTCAGCCATGAGCTATTTTTTTCCAAGGACTGCTGAAATAAATTGGAAAAAAAACAAACAGCCCAGTGTTCCAAAGTGGACTCTCATGGGCTTTCACTGCACACTGCATAAATAAAAGGTTTACTTTGCAGCTCAGGGAAGAGAAAATGTAAATAAAAGGCAGCTGCTCCTCTCTAGGAGCAGAGCACATCTGACTTCATCCCCACTTTCACCCATGTCCCAGTAAATGTGTGGAGGACTCAGATATGGTGACATTGGCTTCCAGACTTTTCCAGACTTTGCCAGACATTCGAATAACCTCAGGGTTATGTATTAAGAGGCTGATACTTGATTTCTTGCCCCTAGATATGTGTTGATTT
Source organism: Ellobius talpinus (assembly GCA_001685095.1). Taxonomy (NCBI): domain Eukaryota; kingdom Metazoa; phylum Chordata; class Mammalia; order Rodentia; family Cricetidae; genus Ellobius; species Ellobius talpinus. The sequence continues at coordinate 5,582 of LOJH01003458.1, read as the reverse complement.
TCAGGGTTCGTCAGTGAGCAACAAAGACTTAGAAGCACTGAGGAGGCTGTGTGGACATGACTGAGGGATACAAGGCTGAAGGACTGATCTGTCATTTTATTGTCTATCAGTTGAGAGCTGTCTGTTATCATAGGTGAATAAAAGGAGGCCCGGGGGCTCAGCGGTTAAGAGCACTAGCTGCTCTTCCCAAATACCCAGGTTCCATTCCCAGCACCTACGTGGCAGCTCATAGCCATCATGTAACTCCAGTTTCAATAAATCCCATGCCCTCTTTTGCCTTCCAGGGCCACCAGGCACACAGTGCATTTATATACATGCAGAAATATTCTCATACACATAAAATAAAAATTAAAGCCGGGTGGTGGTGGCACAGGCCTTTAGTCCAACACTCAGGAAGCAGAGGCAGGCGGATCTCTGTGAGTTCAAGGCCAGCCTGGTCT
>LOJH01003457.1:20067-38983 GCA_001685095.1 Ellobius talpinus | reverse complement strand
CCTTCTTTTTTTTTTCCTTCTTGACAGATTCTCACTATGCTGCCCTGGAACCCACTTTGTAGACCAGGCTGGCCTCAAACCCAACCTAACATGATGCATTCAGGTTTCTAATTTATTCTGGAGAAACATTAATCTAAGTTCTCATTCGTCTGGAAAAGAAACATACAGTCATGAGATCCCACCCTCTCCTCACCCCCAGCCCAAGGTGGGATGACCACTGAGCTACTTCACAGAGTACCTGGGCCCTCAGCTGAACTCTTTGCAAAGGTTTGGGGCAGAGCCTTCAGAGGGCAGTGTTGGAGCAGAGCCAGCAGGGGGCAGTGAAGCAGCTGTGAATACCCTGGGTCATGGTGGCCATGTCATCCCAGTGCAGGCTAAGCGCCTCCTCCATTCACAGACCTTACCCATGCCTAGCAGTCTCTCAACTCATTGCCCCCACAATGGTCATGCCTGAACCCACAGCTGTGACTCCCAAACATAAACAGATGTGGTGGCAACACCCACCCTTTGTAGCCAGTGGCCTTGAGGGTGTTCAGGAGGTGACACAGGGAATTCACCAGCTCCTTCTGCCTCCCAGCCACAATGAGGTGACGATTGTGGTTCAAAACATAGACCACGGCGTTCTGTACAATCCAGGCTTCCCCTAGCTCCTGCCCGATCTCGGCAGCGCGCAGCCAGTTGTTCATGGCATACTGTGACAGGCTTTCTATCCAGGTTCTACAACAGCACACCGTGTAGCGGTCAGCTCAATATCCGGCCTCTACCTTCCCGATCCCACACACCACTGAGGAAGTGCGCCTGGGCTCTCTGCGTCATCCCCACCTAGGTCTGGAGGGTGTTTCAGACTGTCTGTATAGGCCAGGGATCCAGGCTCTAGAGAGACTGTCTTAGTGCTTCTCCCCTCATGCAACTGCCCCCAAATGTCCCTGATTACACCTAGTCCTAGTTAGACTTTGCCATATCCTCTGGACATGCCAGTCTGTCCTTCCTTACTACCCAGATACTGGCAAGCTACCTCTCACCCATGCTATGAGTCTTACAGGCCCTGCTAAGAGCTCCCTGATTTGAGGAGGGGTGCTGGCCTAAGGCCTTTCCCAGGTTGCCTTCTCTCACCTCTTTGGCTGCCCTCACCCCTGGCTCCAAGACAATCTATAGCTGTGCCTGCTCCCAGCACACATAGCCTGCCAGGTGGTACCTAGAGCAGGGCAATGTAGCCACTCTGAACAGTGCTCATGGTAAAAGCAACTCTATATTCCATCAGCCCAGGCTGGGAAACTTCTTTCCATCAGGAGCCAAGCTGGAATTTTAGTGAGTTGCTAAAGTCTCTGCAGCATGCTTCTTCTGTTTGGTTTTACAGTTGTTTGGTTTGTCCAAGCCACGGCTTACAAACAGCCTAGGCTCTAACTTGTATATCCTGCTTCATCCACAACTGGGTCTGGGCAAATGAAGCGATTCTTCAACCCTTGGTCCAGAGCAGTGGCTCTCAACCTTCCTAATGCAGGGACCCTTTAGTATAGTTCCTCATGTTGTGGGGACCTCCAGCCATAAAATTATTTCATTGCTACTTCATAACTAATTTTGCTACTGTGGCGAAATGTCATGTAAATCTCTGATATGCAGGATATCTGATATGTGACCCCAAAGGTATTGCGACCTGCAGGTTGAGAACCGCTGGTCTACAGGGTGGCTGGGACTCTCACCCACCTGTACGTGATCCACTCGGGATTGCTATCTGGTGGTTCAGGCACATAGCCAGCTGGGTGTTGGCTCAAGTCCTCAGGGGGGATGGCCTGGTCATTCAGCTCCACACCTTCCAAGTGCAGCAAGTGGACCGTGGCCTGTGAGGAAGTACACGGTCACAGAAATCACAGCTAGGCAGACCACAGCACTGGGGGGGAGCACATAGCAAATTCTGCTTCTGAAAAAGCCAAACACAAGTAAAGTGTGCACAAGGGGCATGCATACCCCACCTGCCTCAACAGCCTGCCAATTCATGCATCCCCAGGGGAGGAGGGCTTCCTTCAGGAGCACAGCCCACAGCCAACACCACACTTTGGTGGGCTGGCAGAACAGACCTCGTGTTCTCCCAACAGCAGCCGGCTGACTGCTCATCTCCCTGAAGCCTCCCAATCTTTCTCTGGAGCATCAAAGGTTTCTGCAAAGCCCACCTGGCAGGCAGATGGGGTGGGAGTACACGGGTCAGGCCAGCCCCTGGCTGGCAGACCAGTTAGTCGGTCTCAGCCACAGGTCTCTTTGCATGTCAGCTCTCAGCACTGCCATCTGGCAGTTTGCTCCCTGAGCACAGGGCTTGTCTTTGGTCACCCTGTGTCACTAGACTCTGATGGAATAAACAGGCTCCCAGCCTCTGCTTTGAACCCACTGGGTAAAAGCGATGGAAATGCTGTACCACTGTGAGGGTTAAACAGATGGCCAAGGCTGCCTCTGACGCTGGCACGGGTGTGGGGACTGAGAGATCACATCAAGGGCTTCGGATACAGCTAGGTCACAATATACATGGTTAGCTTTGGGCAGGTCCAGCCCTGGGTCTCAGTACCCCATCTATAAAGGAGCAGGCCTATTGGTTCTGGGGAACCAAGATCCAGCCCAAGTCTCGGCTGAGCCCACAGAGTCATATTAGCGAAGATCACACCTCCTTCAGGGACTTCCTAAATCAACTCCAAGTTCAATCCCCAAATATAACTTCACACCCAGAGAATTCAGAAATTATTTCCCATGAAGAAAAGTTACACCAACACACAGCACAATGCACCTCAGTTCACACTTTTCTCATGCACTCTTCTAAGAAATGAATTAATTCTCTCTCTCTAATGTACAGTTTTGTTTAGGGATGTGTGTGCCAAGGGGAGCCCGTATGACAAGTCTCTCTGTTGTGTTAATGGCCACATCCACACTGGCAGCTATGATAGCCAAGACCTTCATGACGTACCTCAGCACTGAGGAAGGCCACCTCCGCGATCTTCCTCAGCAGGTAAGGGGACATATGCTTGTGCAGGACCACCTCAGACTGCCCCCAGTCATGCTGGGAGCCCTCGGCACCTTTTTTCTTCCTCCCTGAGAAAACAGCAGCAGGCAAAGAGAGGTCCTTTTTGAGCAAGCCAAACCACAGCAGTTTCTCCCCCACCAAACTGCTTCCCCGAGTCTCTGCCCAGCTCTCTGGGACAAGCACTTCAAGAACAGCAGCATGGGTTGCTATAACCCTGTAGCCCTCATTGTTACTAATGGTCAGTTTTAAGTCCAGCTGCCGCTCAGTATTGCTGGGACCCGCCCCCAAGGGTACTGAGGCACACTCCCTTCTATAAAATGATGCCAAGTACACATGAGATCTACACAGTCCCCCTTTGAACTATAAACCATCTGTAGTTGACCACGACACTGACTGCCATTTATGCATCGTGTGGTTCATTGTTAAAGGGCAATGGTCAGGGGCTAAGGGCCAGGAAACAGGCTGTGTATGCTCAGCAGAGATGCTTGTTTTTATTGCTGATATTGTCAGACCTTCATGGCTGACCTTGTGGATGTGGAGTCTGCAGACACAGAGGCCAGACCCAATATGTACTCAGAGATGCTGCTATCTGTGAAAAGGCCCTTCTAAACCCAAACCCATGGCCAGCACCCTTCCAGGAAGTGGCCATTGGCTCCAGGTTGCGTCCTGTGCTGGCTGTCTCTTGGTGGGCTCTGTTGGTGCAGAGGTGCTGTGGCTGCCACAGCCACCAGAGGTTCGTGAAGCCCTGAAGCTCAGCCTGCCCACATGCTGAGGGGACGCATGGTTGGGATGCACACCTTGTTTCAGCTTTGTGGACTTCCTTGACTTGACATTGTCATACAGAAGGCAGAAGCGGGTTGCTGCGCGACACACGTCACACACGTCTTGCTTCCAGGCCACTTTAGCCAGCTCGGTCCAAATCACAATTCTGCTCATCAGGATCCAGGTGGTGGAAAGGAAGCACAGGTGAAGTTAGGATCACCTGGAGGGACGGTTGGGGGGGTGGGGGAAGCCACCCTACGGCATGCAGGTGCCAAGTACTGAATGAGACATAGAAGTGCAGTCGGCTGAAGGTATGAATGGGAAGACCATCCTGGACAGTGGGGTCATGCAGGGGTCATAACTCAGGGGTCAGAGCTGGAACAATTCGTAGAGTCAAGGCCCAGAGGTCAGAGCTAGGACTGTCCCTAAGGTCATATGCAGCTCTCTTGCTGGCCTTTCCCCAGTGCCAGTGACACTTCTGGTCATTTAACAACAAGAAATGTCCCCACATAGTCGTTTTCCTGTGTGTGGTGTGGATGGGTATCCTTAGGTTGGGGACTCCTGTGGTGGCCTTGGCCAGCATTCCCTAGTAAGTGGCTCAGTTGTCCCACAGGAAAAAGCCATGTCCTCAGCACAGAGGCTGCCTATGGAGCTTATGTGACTTGTCACTTCTCACAGGGTCCCAGGTAGCCACGGACTCAGTGCCTGGACGAAGGCCTCAGCTGACAGACCTACCTTGATGGTGTTGCTCTGTGCCCTTGTCCCTCATCCTTGGCTCACCTCTCTCTGTCGTTCTCGTTTCCCAGACGCCTCAGGTGCCCAGCAGCTTTGTCCACACTGAGGATGTGGTGTCGCGCTTTCGCACAGAGGTAGGTGAAGCAACCCCTGTTTTTCCCTGGGGAAACTGAAAGCAGGAAACATCCAAGCTGAGGAGGTGGGCCAGGGTTGGGCGTGGGATAGCAATGATGACCCAGACAAATGGGATCAAAGTCAGGAATGAGGTTTTGACAGCTGAGCTCCTTCTAGGGGTATGAAGAGGCCCCATCACCATCACTAAAAGCATCATTAGTGCTTTTGGACCAGCAAGGACACTGAGCTACTATGGAGTGTGTAGAGCCTCCAGCCCACCGAGACAGCCTATGTTCGCTCAGAAACATTAGGCCTCTGACCTGCCCCACACACCCTGGCCTCTCAGGCACACCTACTATTCCATTCCAAACTCAGCAGTCATGTCTGCTTGATGTAGAGGTTCTGAATCACTGCCTGTTTTCCAGATCTAAGATGAGTACCCACCCAGAGCTCAGCTTCCCAGTGAGAACCAGCTGTCCAGTGCAGAGCCAGGCACAGGAGACACCAGGGTGGAAACTGGGGCTTTGGGGGAGTGTGTCTCCTCTCAGGTGACCTCCTGCCTCCTCAGTACTTCCATAGATAACATAGGTGTTCACTTGCTGGGGTCCCCTCCCCTGTGAAACCACCCCTTGCCTTGATAAGCCCTCAGGTGCCAGCTTGGCCCTATGTTGTCTGGTGAAAATGCAGACTCTTGGCCAGCCGTTTATGTTCATCTAATGAAATGAACCAACCAAGTAGGATAGGCCCACCCATGTAATGTCAACAGACTTACAGCTTCTCAGACTCATGAGGGGCAAAACAAAACCAGGGCTGTGAAAAGGCCAAAGGATTCAGTGGAGTAAGACAGACAGCTCCGGGGCCAGCAGGGCTATATTTCCAGAGACTTCATTGATCCCAGCCCAGGGCCATGACTCCACCCTCCCTTTCTGGCCCCTTGTCTTGGACCCACAACATGGGTTACAGCCAACTAAACTTCAGACTGTCATCTCCAAGGCTCCTGTCTCTATAACGCTTTCTGTCAGAGCTGTGCTGGAGGGAGATGCAAGAGAGTGCCCCCACCAACCAAGACCTGTCTGCAGCACTACCCATCTAGCCAGAGTTGCTGGTTTGACCCTGAGAGCTGGGCTCAGCAGCTGTGACTAGGGTATAGTACAATCCTGTTTCTACCCTGGGGACAAAGTAGGTGGCCCAGGTAAGCAGGTAAGTGAAATATACTACGCTTTGATACAAAGAGCACCCCAGAGCTGCTGTCTTTGTTCCTCAAATGGCACTGTGGACTGAATTGTGTACCAAGACAGGCTGCTTTCAAGCTCTGCCCTTGGGACTCCAAAACACAGCTTAATTTTCAAGAGATGGGGTCTGAATAAATGATAAAGTTGAGGAAACCACCAGGAGGCTCTGTTCACTCTGTGACTGAGTCCTTGTGCAAAGAGGACATTGAGGTAGCTTTATAGGACAGACAGTGAGGACATAAGGCAAAGACGACTATCTACAAGCCAGGGGAAATGGCACCGAAAGAGACCAGCCCATTGCATCCCCATCACTGATGTCCAGCATCTAGAACAGTGAAATTAATTTCTGGCGGTGGTACTCTGCTACTAACAGCCACATGTAGACACAATCCTTCTCTAGTGCTTCCAGAGACTAATGTAGTGTGTCACAGGTCAAAGGCAGTGAGTTCAAGGGCAGCACTTAACCTTTGGCCTCATTCTCGCTGTCCAGCACAATCTGGAAGGTGTCAGGGGCGAGGGCCAGGCCTGCGTTCACCAGGAGTGCACGCTTCTTCCGGGCACTGTCTTTCATGGTGGCTTTCTTTGCCTGTAGACAGGATGATGTGCACGATGTGAGGTTGCCCCTCTCCCGGGACAGCTGAGACTCTTAAGGCAACTTATGGCTCCACCCTCAGGCAACAGAACTCCTACAGACCTTCAGGATGCCAGACAGACCTTGTGTAGCTAAGCCTGGGTCTCATGCTTGGGTGTGCATGGCCCCTACAGCTCTCTCTGCCCCCAGGGTTCCCCCTTAGTCTCTTCCTTTGCAGGCTGGCCCCACAATGGTTTGGCTCTGCACCTGTTCAATGGCCATGGTGGCTTTGTCCTCGGGACGGTCAGGGGACAGGTACAGCATGGTACACAACTGTAGCCGGTTGTAAGCGACCTTCATCTTGTCCTCGTAGAGGCCCAGGCTGTCCAGACGCATGGCCTTCTGCAGGTGCTCAATGGCGGGCTCCAGCCGGTCCTCGTCCTGATCGATATCTGCCAGCTCCATGTGGACTTGGCAGCGCATCAGGGTCATGAGACTACAGATAACAGCACACATGAGGAAGGTGAGGAAGCTATGGTGGGCTGCTGCTGTGCCTGGGGGCCTTTTGTCTGGTCACCAGCAAGAGGCATGGACTGATATGGCTGCGCCAGAGCCCTGCTTTCTAGCCTCCTTCCTGTCTTTTCTAGAAACCTCACAAAGTGAGAGAAAATCCGCAGTGGTTGGTATAGGCCACCGGAGTTGTGCTCACTGAGCCTTGGGCCCAGGCTGAGAAGAAGCAGAGAAAAGGTTAGTGTAGTGTTTCCTACAGTATCAAGAGCACAAGGGCAGGCTCAGCCTTCCCATGGCCACCCAGATATCACTATCACCCTGCTGTCTACGGTGATGAATCTCTGTCTCCTGGAATATACTTGGTGTTGATGCTGTGGTCCATTGTCTTCACTCTGATGGATACACGGGACGTTTGCCCAGGAGTTTTAGCCACATTCTGGTTGGAACTCAGCCAGGGTTTGAGAAGCCCTTACACCCGAGTAAAAGCTTTAGACAGTTGTGATGGAGGGGGTCACCTTAACCACCGCCACAGGACACAGAGCTAACAACCTATGGACTGATAGAGCATAGGCTTATTGATTTTTCTACTAAAATGGAGAAAGAAAAGTGATAGTAACATTCCCATGACCTCAGGGGTAATAGAAATACTATGAGCCTGTACAGAGAAGTGGAGAGAGCCTGTGGTAACAGGTGTTGGAGCTCTCTTCCCCAAAGGAGCAGGGATCTGGTGTGCCATGGTGCCTACTGTGAATGGGGGAAGAGGGGCCCACATGAAACTTGCCAGGAGCAGACAGCAGGAGTCATAAAGAGAAGCCCCAAGGGGGCCAGAAATGAAAATCACAACCAGCAGATGTAAAACCAGAGTTCTCAACCTGAAAACAAACCAGAGATCTGGCCTAAGGTTACAGTTGCTTCTGCTTCCAGAAGACAGAGTCACCCGGTCACCCACAGCATCTGAAAAATGATCCAGCAAGAGGACAGCTGTTTCTAGGCACAGATACTGGAAAGCATGAAATGGAGGTCTCTTGGAAGAGAAAACTCAGGAAGGAGGTAGCCATGGGCTCCTGAGAGTCAGAGCAGCTGGGTACAGTGTCCTCTGAGCAGACAGTAGGCAGAGCATGGGTTTGCTGAATGGCAGGGATCTCTGTCCCTCTGCCCCCAGCAAGACACAAAGCTCAGCCTGAACAGAGCCTGTGTCGCAGGCAAATTCCCTCTGGGATGGGCATGGGAAACACCTGGTCGCCCAGAGATACGCTAGAGCAAGGTGGATCAGCCAATGTGATTTTAAGACCACCAGCCAACATTAAACTGCCCACCAAAACTGAAACAACACTTCTTTCAAAATGGCAACAATCATGGTGGTGCTTTCACAGTACTTGGGAAGCAGAGGCAGGAGGATCATTGCAAACTGGAGGTCAACTCAAAGCTAGTCAGGGCCTCATTGCCTACTAGCTACGGAGGACTCTGTTTTAAACAAATAAAAATGCAAAGAATCCATAGGATACCATCTGCAATGCTTAACATAGAGTCATTAGTCATTAGTCGTGACAGGAGACAGAAGATTGCAACACAGGGTCAGGACACAGATGGACCAGCTGTTGGGTTTTGCAGATAAATCTTTTAAAGTAGATATCACAATATACAGATCATGAGCCTGCTCACAAAAAAAGGCAAAACAGTGGTAAAAAGTAGATACCAGACCCAAAAGCCATAGTGAGTGAAAGAAGGGTCATTCTAAACTAGTATGATGGCAGAGTGGGCAGCCAGCAAGATCACAAGCCTGGAAACAGAAATGGCCTGATCAGAGAAATGGAGATCAGAAAGGTTAAAACACCAAGCAGTGTCCAGGAGACATGAGGAACACCGCACATTCTGCATGCATATAGCTAGCATCCCAGAAAGAGGAATGTATAAAAAAAACCCAATAGCTCATAACTCCCCAAATCTTATAAAAGTGTCATTTAGCATACTGGAATTATATTAAAAATTTTAAAGGCTCCCAGGAATATTATAATCAACATGCTGAAAAATTAAAGAGACAGGCTTTAAAATAGGCAGGGAAATGGTGCACAGAGAGCCACACTGCCCTGGACTGTCCATCAGAGATGGCGGAGACCGGAAGGAAAACCCCTGCAAGGTGTTTAAAGACCAGTGTGTCTGCCAGCCCCGCATCCAGTAACAAGCAACAGTTTCTGAAACTGAGATGGGGTGGGATTCATTCAGATCAGTAGGGCTGAGGGTGTCCATCGACCATACCCTGTGCTCCAGGATGGGTGCCCCCTGGCTGGAGAGCTCTGCTCTTTGGAAGAAGGAGATGTTCCAGGAAGCTGCAAAGATGAGGTGAACATAAAATGCTATGATTTTTCTAGAATTAAAAGATGACCAGCAATGGGCACAGATTAGCTGTGTGGTGGCACCATGGTGGCATAGGGCTGGCATCTCTATAGGTGGAGAGAGGGATCATGGGAACTGAGTGCTTCATACAGGCTTTCTTAGGTAAAGGGAGCCCAGTTATGACCTTGGAGGAGCCCCCCAATCTCCTAAGAGACACATAAAAGCAAGGAAGCCAACAGAAGGGAGAGGGAATTCTCAACTTTTCAGCTAGCTCTTGGGAATAGAGCAGTGGCGGAATGAAGAGAGCATTCTCGTGAGGGTCCAGGCTGCTCACCTCAAGGCAAGTTCTGGTAGACAAGCTGTGCAACAGGGTGCACAGGAAGCAGGCATGTTGCAGTCTGCATCAAACAACACAGAATGCCAGGCTAGGCACACACACAGCCTTAATGGAGAGTGCATCTACCAGAGCAGAGGGAAGGCAGTGGCATCACACCCTGCTAGGACGTGTGGTGCTCCCCTCCCTGAGATCTTTACAACTGACCAAAACCAGGATGCAGAGCATGAGCCACGTGACCACCCAAGCATGGCGACACAGTGCTCTGGGAACGGGCTCACTCATTTCAGTCCAGACTCAGGGACTGTCTCAGACTGAAGACCTTCTCAGGATATTGACAATCAGACAAGCACACCCTGGACCTGGATAACTTCCCTCATGGTGATGGCAAACATGACAAGCAGGTGTATCGACTCCTCTGGAAAGTGATTTTAGAAGGGCATCTTACAAATCAGCACGTAAAGTCAGCATGGCCTTGATGTTAAACTGGCAGAGACATAAGGTCTGAGTCGGCAGGTCACCAAAATGGACAGGCAAATGTCAACAGCCCAGGAGAGACAGTTGTCCACCCAGGGAAATAAAAAGCATCTCCTGTTGAATACAAGTGCACATCCATAGCACAGCTGAAGCCAAGGGGTGAATCAAGCTAAGTGTTTGTGAGGACATGAAATGGCAGGGGCCCTACAGTATGTTGTGAGCTAAGGGAAGGGCACTTAGAAGGAGTCTTCGGATTATGATGCTAGGCCTTCCACAACATGCCTACAATGGCTACTGAGGAAACATTTCCAAGTCTCTCTCCAGATAATCACCACCGCCATCCACTGACGGGTAGACAGGATGAGGACTGTTTATGCCAGGAGGATTCTTGATCTGGGTTGCCTGAGTGACTGAAAGGCATCAGCTAGCTGCACAAGAGGAAGCCCGGCTCTTGTACCTGTGCATCCCACAAGCGATGCTGAGAACAGGGCACTCACACCCTGGACTCTCCCAGTTCTCCCCTACTGAGAGGCCGACTCTAGGGGGAACACAGGGGAAATGGCGCCCACCTATCAATCTTTTCCAGGATCTCAGCAATGGTGGTCAGTGGCTTCCGGAGGTAGCACCTCAGGTTGCGCTGCAGCAGGGGCAGGCAGGTGTTCCACTGTGTGGTACACAGCACGTGGATGAGCTTGGGGTCACCCAAACGGATGGCCTGCTGCAGTGTGATGTCCAGTCTCTTGATGATATTCAGCTGCTCCTGTAGGGGGCATATTGAGTGGCTGGCTGAGGGCTGGGAGGCAAGGGTGGGAAACTAGTTATGGTCACCATCTGGAAAAGCCAGTGCTGGGGATGGCAGTCAGGGTAGGTGGCAGATTATTGGGTCATCAGACCAGGGCCCCGATCCTTCTGAGAATGCCACAGTGATCCTTCCTATTCTGAAGTGAGCACTTTATGAAGGGCTTAGACTCAGCTGCGGTTCATCATGTTTCTTGCACGAGTGGAGTCAGAGCCCATTGTTTCTTATCAGCGTCTCCTCACTAGGGCTGCCTCTTTCATTCACCACCGGAGAAGAATCACCTCTGGTTTGTGTTATGGGTCCTTTCCGGAAGAAATGCTCCAGGCTGGGATTTCAGAACCCGTGGAACACACTCACCATTCTCAGCCTTCCTCAAGCCCCACACGGATCCTGTTCTTAGTCGTATCCCCCATGGTTCCCGGCTCCCCACATCTGTGCGCCTCACTGTCATGCTGCACCAGTGCTCGCAACGCTAGCCTGACCCCAGGGATCCTGGCTCCAGGGGAACTCTGACTCGGGCTTTACCTCAATGGCTCCTTGAAGGTACATTTTAATTTTACTCTCCAGTCTCAATGCTTCCAGTTCACACTCCAGGCCTTCGGTTTCGAGCAGCTTGCCAGGATCCTGTGGAGGCAGATGGAACTTTGAGCACAAAGACACAAATGGGAGCAATCAAGCCACATTCATCAGCCCTAAAGACCCTTCAAATGCCTTCAATTCCCAGAAGAAACAGAAACCAGAAAACAGACAATCAGAGAGCAGTGCAAAGTCACGGGAACAAAAACCTAATGTGTCTCAAAAGACACAAAGGGAGAGAGACTTCTGAAACCTTTTAATAGGAGGGATGAAAACCCTCCCTGATTTTAGAGGGCCTTGAATTTGTCTTTAGTTTTTCATTTTCTCTTTTCTAAAATGCAGGGTATTACATGATAGCCAAGACTCCTGGAATTCTCTATATAGCTCAGGAAGGCTTTGAACTCATGCTAGTCCTACCTCACCTTCCTGAGCGTTGGGACAACGGAAGTAAACCACCACACCTGGCCTAAATTTTTTCAAAAAGTGATCATGTAAATGTATTGCGTGAGTATGGAAATCAGAGGGCAACACGCAAGAGTTAGCTCTCTCCTTGCGCAGTATGGATTTTAAGGATCAAACTCAGGTGCTCAGGCTTGGTGGCAGGCACCTTTACACACCAAGTCTCCTTAGCCTCTGGTTTAAATTCTTTCACCTTTTATATTGAGAACTTCACAAGTGCATACAATGTGTTTGAACCAAACTCATTCCCACACACTCCCCTCTAACTCCTCTTCCATCAGCACCACCTCTACTCCCTCCAAATTCCATGTGTTGACTTAAAAAAAAACTACAGAGCCCACTTATTGCTGTCAGCATGTGCATTGGTGTAGAGCCATCTACCAGAGCATGGGTAACCTCTCAGGGGTGGCATCCTTGAAGAAAACGGCCCCTCCTTCTCTGAGCAGCCATTGATCGCCAATAGTTTCTCAGCTAGGTGTGGAACTTTCTGACCTCCTCACTGCATGCTGGGATTTGGATTGGCTTGATCTTCTATGGGTCTTGTGCCTGCTGTCAACATGTGCAACAGCCCAGGAGACTGTTTCATTGTGTCTGGCTCTTAGACTCTTTCCACCCTTACTTCTGCAGCAATCCTGAGCTTCGGGAGGTGGGGTACAATACATTTAGGGCTGAGCACTCTGCAATTTTTTGTTTTCTGCATGTTGATCATTTGTGGGACTCTGGGTTCATTTTCTACCATACAGAACTTCTCTCATGAGACTGAGCGATGCGCTGACCTATGAGTATGACAGGTCTTCAGGAGTCGGTCTGTTGAGGTGCCCATTCAGCAGAACAACAGTAGGTTCCCTCTGGAGCCTGAAACCTGCCTAGCTTTGGATAACCTTGGATTCTGGGCCATGCTAGCAGTGCCAGACATGAGTTCTGCCATGTGGAGTGGAGACGGCAGTCAGAAAGTAGTTGGTTTCCCCCATAACATTTGTGCCACTATTGTACCATGGGCATGCCTTGTTTGGCTTGATGTTACTGTAGTTCACATGATTCACAACCGGGCAAGACTAATGGCAACTTTTCTCCCTTGGTAATGTGTTTAGAACCAGTACTCTGAAAGCCAGAGTACTGAATAGGGATGAAGCTTCCACATACCAGCTTGACTTCTCTACATTCTATATCTAAAGCTTGTGGTATCTTCAGCAGTAGGGTCTTAACCATCAAGTTTTGGAGGGCAGCCAAGAACAAATGTAGTGTTGAGGTGGGGGTCTGTGAGATCCTGGCTTAAATTTTTAAATAGCAAACTACCTTCCAACATCTATAAAATTTAGCAACTGTAATTGAGCAGCAAAAACTCCTGGTTTTGGTATGAGGTACCCTGGCCTTGTGGATGGGTGTGACAAAAGCCCTGTCCCTGCCATTGCTGTGACCACTGCAGGGTTCTTTGAGTGAGCCTTGTCTGAGGACCCCATTGTAGCCTTGAAATCCTACAGCTGGAAGTCTGAAGCTTAAAGAGGCTGTTTATGGGGAGGGACACAACCAGAATGTCGGAACTTTTCAGAGTTACACACTTACACTGCTCCAGTCTTAATGACAAAGCATTTCCAGAGAACACATGATCCCTGTGCCCAAGGCACAGGCTTCTGGAGATGGAGGAGGCTCCTGCATGGATGAAATTCATCTCTGTTTCAAGGGCAAATTTAATTTATTGATTTTCTGTTATCCCTATTTTAAATAGCTTTCTAAGAGCACAGAGGGCATCTAGTCAGCTGCAAATATTTAAGGTGCACAATTGGGCAAGCTTTGACTTATGCCTCTACAAACCCAGGAAAGCCTCACCAGCTGAAGACACGATAACACTGACCCACCAGTTTTCTGTGCCTGTGCCTCTGCCTACTGGCACCCAAGCATCCCATCTACTTTCCAAACAACATCTCCATCTGCTTATATGAGTGAAAGAATCTCATGGTGCTCCCTGCCTGTTGCTCCAAGTCCTGGAAAATTAAGAGCTTCATTCGTCCTGCCACGTCTTTACGAATAGCTTGGCGCTGTTCCTTCTCAATCAACACATCACAACTTGTCTGTCTGCCTGTTAGTGTCCACCTTGGCTCCTACCCATTTTCTTTTACTACCAAATGGAATGCTGTGTGTAAGTGTTCTCAGTGGATGCAGGCCTCATTTTCCTTGGCCAAACACAGTCTCTCTGCTTTAAAAACATTCCACATGGCTAAGATGGCCCAGTGGGTAAGGTGTTTGCTGTGTAAGCACAAGGACCCGAGTTCAGATCCCCAGCACCCATGGAAAAGGCAGCCATAGCAGTGCTTGCCTATAACCCCTGTGCTGGGAGGACAGGAACTAGCAGTCCTGGGTCTCGTTACCCAACCAGTCCAGCTAAAATGGCAAGTACACTCTCACAGGAGGCACTTGCTGAGGATGGGAGCCTTTCCCACTAACACGTTTCTTTCTTTCAGCCCTGGGGCCATAGTCCTCTGAGCTACCCCCTGTGGCCACCACTCAGAGCTAATCTTAAGTCACTTACTTTGGTTTCAATTTTCTTCAGATCTGAGAGGCAGTCGTTGGCCATTGACTCATTTTTCAAGGTCAGAGACAGGCGGGCCAGTTCAAAAAGCAGAAGTATTCTGGAAACAAAGAAACGAACAGGCCCTGGTTCAGCACAGGGCAGAAGTACACATGTTTGGAAGTGGCAGTGGCAGTCTTGCTCCAGCATGGCAGTGGCGTGGCAGAGGCAGGAGCTGAGAGCGAAGTGAGACATACCAAGCTACAGCTGTACCTGCTGTGCTGGCCCTGCCCCACAGCTATTGCGGGGCCCAGAACTCTCCACAACACTACATCAGTCCCCACTGGACACACTGTCCCCACCCAGGGTTTTAGGCTGCGGCCCAGATGTCATGAGGCCACGGCAATATTGGCTCATCGCAAACTCCCTGTACAGGTGCCCACTGAGGCTCTGTAGACGCCTGCCTGGTAAGCGCAGTTTGGAAAAAGGCCATGTAGGGGAGAGACACAGCCCAGGTCCTTCCTCCCTGTGACAGGCGTATGGGATGCCATCAAGACAGTCACTGTCACTAATCTGAGTCTCAGTGGGTGATGCTTAAATGTGTATTAAAATGCAGGGACCTGTGATAGACAAACAATTTTGAAAAGGAACAAATTGGGAGAGATGTATGCTAGGCCAAGGTCCTTTAGGAGACTGGCCAGAGCTTCCTGACCTCAGCATCCTCGGGCCTTCTGCATCTCAGCATCCTCGGTCCCACCACTGCATCCCTGCTTTCCTCCCACTGGACTGCAGCAACATCCCCGTCTGTGACCATCACATGTCTCCAGAGACTGGCAGCCATTCTGGGGGAGCAGACCCAGTATCTCGTTGCCTTTGCTAGAGACACATTCAGACCGAGTCCCAGTGACTTCACATGGTGGCACCACCCTCCCTTCATGTTGTCTTGAGCTGTTCCAGGTGGGGGCAGCTTTTTACTGCCCACTCTTCTCTCCTCAGGCTCTGCATATCTAAAGTATGACCACCCTAGCACTTCTGCCTCCCTGCTTCACCCGAGTTCTGGGCTTGATAGTCAGGTCAAAAGGGAGGAACTCAGGGAAGGGTGAAGAGCTGGTCCCTGGACCATTTTGGCTTTAAACAGATATTACATTTTTTTTTGCTAGTCAGAATTCCAGACACAGAAGTCCAGATGAAGATATGGCAGTAGGGCCCTGTAGTGTCAGGAAGCTCCAAGGCTCTCTGGGTTGTGGGGAGGGTCCTACAGCCATTAAAGGCAGCTCGGGCTGCTTATGATGTATCCTGGGCAAGTTGGGAGCTACACAGCTGCTCTCTAGGGGTGGTAGTGAGTGCTGACTGCACAAAGAACTGGGGATCTGAAAGAATTCTGGGGTCCTTCTAGACACATGGGTTCTGGGGGTCCCTGTGCACTTCAACTAAAGGTTCACACAGAAGCAGAGCTTTAGAGAATTGCTCCCCGGTAGCTCACTGTAGGGAATGTTGTCGGAGGTAGGTTGGTAGAGGAAACATCAGTCAGGAGGCCAGGGCCGGTGAGTTCCTCTGAGAATCCACACATCCACTCCCAGGTTCCACTAGGCAGCTGAATTCGCATGTGTAAAAGATCAAAGACAGCATCTGGCCCAGGATTGGTGGGAATGAATGCTAGCTCACAATATTTCTATATTAAGTATAACATTTCCGTATATCAAAACTTGAAAAAGCTTAACTGGTCACCTGGATAACTTGGAACAAAGCTGAAGGGCTCAGATCTCAGTACAAGAATGTTCTCACCGTCAGCCACACAATGGGGATATAGGCCGTATTTTTAAAGTCAGGTGAAAGAAAGGAAGGGGGCCAACAAAGAAACCAGTACTCATACATGCATGGGTAAAGTGTCTGGCCTCATTATAGTCAAGCAGTGGAACTTCCACCTTACAGGCTCAGAGAAGTCACCAAAAAGCAAGCTCCCTGCGTGCATATCCCTACGACCCTATTTTTAGGAATTTACCTGGGAGAGCAATGAGCATGTTCTCATAAAGGGACCTCACCACCACCAAACCCCTGGGAGAATACTCTGCCTGACTGCTGGAGTCTGACTGCAGTTAAATTTGGAGAATCTGACGACAGATGTGGCCTTCCTTCCAGGAACAAGCACAGCCACACGTTCAAATAATTACAAGCACTCACTCCCCTCAGAGTTGCTATTAACCTGACAGGAGGGTCTGGCAGCTGACGTGGGGAGTCCAGTACACAGAAGGACTCGATCCCTCTCACCTGGCTCTTATTCAGGCCTTTGGGACCCCAAGTGTGGCCCTTTGCGTGCCCCCGCCAGGAGTATGTGTCAAGCACTACACAGCCCCTGTATGTAAGTAGAGTCTACCCCAGCCCCAAACCACACATAGCCCTATATAGTTCCAAGCTATCCCTGGCTGTTCTGGTAAGGCAAGCCATCCCCTGTGGAGATAGCCTATGGGCCAGAAGGAACTAATTGTGCCAGCAGCCATGTGAGCAGGGCAGCTCTCTCCCAGCTTAGCTGCCAGAGAGACCCGAGGGAGGCAGCTAACATCCTGTTGGTAAACGAACGGGAGTCTTGCCCACAGACAACCAGATAGATACAAATGTGCCCTGTTTTGAGCTTCAGCGTGTGGTCATTTGTCACACAGCCACAGACAGCTAACACATGCTCTTGATCAGCTTTCTGGGCTCCCACAGCAAAGCCCTACAGGCAGGATTGTCTCCCAGTTCTCAGGCCAAGCCTCAGATGGAGGTGTTCCCCCACACTACATTGCATTTGGAGATTCAGCAGAGGATCCCTCCTTGTTTCTTCAGGCTGTGGCTGGTACTTGTTGGTACCTTCTGTTCCCATGTGTGTCTCTGGACCTAAATTTCCCTTTTCTTAGAAGGACACCTGTCCTAGGAGCCAGAGCCCACCTTTATTTGGGGTGGCACATCTGAACTTTTGGCTACGAGGGCCTGCTTCCATATCACGTTTGCATCTGATGCTGATGCCATTCCCACCAAGGGTGCATCCTCTTGTATACAAAACTACACACCACAGCCCAAGTCAGTGACCAAATGACCAGTGAGGCCAGCCGGTGCTCTGCCTCTGGTAATAGTGGACTTCATATGGAGAGGCCCTGTGGCTTAAACAATTATCGTAGTCAAGGGGTCAATGGGTTTCTTCCATCAGAACTGAACAGAGGTTACGGAGATCATTGAGAATTCAGAAGATAAGTTCCCAGAGGAGGAGGTTCGAAAGCCCCAATCATAGGTGAACACTGAACCCCTCTGGTGATCAGAGACTTGGAAAGCAAAAGCCAACTCTTGGCGGCAATTACGATCTCATCATCTCAAACAAATGCAGTGCTCGCAGAGGTGTGACAGACAACCGCTGAGGTGAGAAACAGACTCCTGCCACCTCTGTGAGAGAACATTCCAGATCTTCAACTCTGCTTCACACCACCCACTCTTCCTTCAGGAGCCAGCCCAGAGCTCCTCCCGACTCCTCCAGTATCCAGAAATGCCAGAGACCTCAGAATTAAGATGAGCTCCTGGGAAAGGGCTCGAATCAATGCGTTCTTCTGTGTAACTACTAAGACGTTTCTGAGGCACGGCGGTGAATTGAAAATGATTGTGCTTAGAAGTTAAGTTTGATTTTTCTGAGGTAGGACCTGAAGGCTCACACCCCAAGTGTGGTACACAGAATGGATAAATGTCATGATGCCCTTGCCAGGAAGGCAGCCCCAAATCCTCCCCTGGTGTGGAACAGGTAGTTACCTGGGTCTAGTTGCTTGTGTTTGTGTATATTTTCACACTCTCTGGTACGTTCTGAGTGCTGTGCGGTGGCTGTGTGGGTCTCTGCATCACACTCTCTGGTGCGTTCTGAGTGCTGTGTGGTGGCTTTGTGGGTGTCTCTGCGTGAGGATAAAGCAAAGCTTCCACTTACTTTTCTTCTTTGATGGAAGGGAAGCGGTGGTGATTGTAGTGACTCAAGTGTTTATAGGCTTTCCTCAGAATCTGGTCGATGTCTTCTGGCAAATTATGTTTATCCAATTTCCTAGAATAGATTTGGTTAAACGCTATCTTGTCAAATCATCCTGTCATATTTGTTAAAAAATTATTCTCAGGGAAAATCTTCAATCAATGAACCCATGCTTCCTAAAGAATGGAGATCCTAAAGGATCCCTCTCCTCTCTTTGTGCCTAATTTCCCTGGGTGAATTTTCATGCCTCCTTAGCTTTCTCTTTGCAGGAAATATTCCTTTTCTTATATCACTGCAGGAAAACTCCAGGGAAGTATCCTCAGGACCAGGCACACTGTAATCTCCTCCTTTCTCTCCTCAGAACCAGGCTCACTGTAATCTCCTCTCTCTCCTCAGGACCAGGCTCACTGTAATCTCCCCTCTCTCTCTCTTCTCAGGACCAGGCACACTGTAATCTCCTCTCTCTCCTCAGGACCAGGCTCACTGTAATCTCCTCTCTCTCCTCAGGACCAGGCTCACTGTAATCT
>LOJH01003457.1:2221-14280 GCA_001685095.1 Ellobius talpinus | reverse complement strand
TGGGTAAGTGACTCCGGGAGTAGAGAGGGGAAAGAGGCCGGGAAGAAAGCAAGAAGGGGATGGGGCGGGACTAGCGGACCCCAAGTGCGGCCAGGTCAAGAACTTTTGAATGTTGAATTGGTACTGCTTTCCTCAGTTTCTCGCCAGGCTGCGCTCACCTCCCATCCACCTACCCACTGTTCAGGTCCCACTTTTCTGGGAAAATATGAGTTCTTCACAAGACCTCCCTGCTATGGGAGAGCGCGGGTTGGACGCACTCCGCAAGGATCTAACAGAGGATGTCTTGAGGAGCAGGAAGGAGGGCTGTTGGGTACCAGCGGACAGGGAGGTTGTACCCCTTTCTATTTTCAGGTGTCACAAGTAGACCTGCACAGGTCTACTTGTGACATCGATCTAAGCCTTTAAGAATGTGAGGAGTGAAGACTGAGCAGATCTGCCGGTAGCTGCGGTCTGGGACAGAAGCTCCATTCCAAGGAATTGGAGCAGTCGTGGAGTCAGGAAAGGTGGGAAGACGCCTTCTGTGCTCTAGGGCCCTTGGGCGAGGAAGACTCTCAGAGGACTCCCACTAAGACACAGTAGTCTTGGAGTTCCTAGCTGGGGCAGAGCTCCGGACTGTTGTTGGGGCTGTGCTTCAGCAATGGTGGGTGGGCAGCGATGGAGACCCCTGGAGCATCAGGTGAGCAGGCGCATAGATAAACACAAAGCTGGCTCTAGAAGACAAATAAGCATTTAGAACGGAGTGCAGTGCAGAAGGACAAACGCGACCAAGGAAGGAGCTGCAGTCCCCAAGGACACGCCTCCAGTGACCTATTTCCTCTAGCCTGGAGCCACCTTCTAAGGAATCCAGAGCCTCTCAAAATAGCGCCACTTGCTGGGGCTATGAGTCAGCACATGTGCCCGTGAGACCTTAGCAGGTACAAACCGAAAAACCACAAAGGGAGAAACAGACAAATTTGTCTTCAAAAGCAAAGCCTTCTGAACTTTGAAATAGGCTGTTAGGAAAATAGAAAGGTAGAGCACAGGTTGGGAGAGAACATTCACAATAAAATCTCTGATACAAGATCAAGAGTTCAACAGATGAATCATAGCAAGTTTAAAAGCTGCTAAAGACTTGGATGGACATGCGGCAAAGTGAGATACATGATTATCCAGCCATCACAGAATGAGTGCTGACGCTGTCACCAATCAAAAAAGACAGCACCAAGAGATGACTCCCACGTTCAAACCCATTAGTGCAGCTAAAATCAAGAAGCCTGGTGAGGACAAACAGCTGAGTTTGCCACCCAGCTGGTGGGAATGTAAAATGACAACCGCAGGAAAACCATTAGCGTCCAGGTAAACTGAGGCATGTACTTGCCTGCTGACCCGAAATTCTCCTCACATGTGCTTGCCCTGAGGGATGGATGCATCTATCCTTTGAAGTCCTGTAGAGAGTGTTTGTGGCTGCTTTATTCATGATAGCCCCAGGGCAGAAATGACCCAAATAGCCAACAAAAACCTCACTAAGGATGGCCAGTTACACAATGGGCTATTGCTCAGCAATAAGGGAAACAGAGGAGGAGTTGATTGGGGGAGAAGGTGAAAAGGCTGGAAGGGGGGCAGCAGACCAGAGCCCTGACAGAGACCAGACCTTAGTTTCACTTCACTAGAGTGGGACAGAGCTGAGCAAGCAGGTCTCATGAAAATCACAACCTATGGGTGACCATCAGCAAGCACCCCCACAAGCCTTTCTGCTGAATCAACAGGCCCCCAAAGCCCTTCTGCTAGCTCAGCAGATGTCCCCCCCAGACTTCTGCAGGCTAAAGATAGCTTTTCCTACCCTGCTGCTGGAAGGTCCCTAACCACCAGGACCTTCCACCAATCAGCCCCTATACTAATCTTTCCTCCACCAATCAGCCTCAGATTAATCCCTCCTCTCTGGAATTCCCCAAACTCCACTAAAAAGGAGCTTGTGACCTTCTTTGGAGGTCGCTTTTTTGCCACCCCATGGTTGTTGGTCTTCTTTGGGGGCTTTTTCTCAGACCTTAACAAAGGGAGATGGGGGTGACTGGAAGGAGCAGAAGTGGGGGTATAATGTATGAGAGAAAAATAAAAGTTAAAAAAAATGAACCTTGGCAGGTAACCAAGACGAGTTCCGTCAATGTGGAGACAATGGGCCCAGACCCAAGTGTGTATGCATGTGTGGTATGTGTATGTTGGTGAACTGTGACAGTTTCAGCTTGAGAGGCTAGGGTGTTACATTCAGACTGACTGTCAGCTAGGATTGATGGTGGAGGTCTTGGTGGTACATAGTCACCAGACCTCAGAGGTTGGGATTGGTCTCTTAGCTGGCAGCATCTTGGTTTATGTTCTTGTTCCCTCCAAGAAGGAACCAAACAAAACCCAAAGCCAGAGAGGAACCCCGCCTGGAGGGAGTGCAATGGGGCCTGGAGTGGGGAACCCTGCCTGGAGGGAATGCAGTGGGGCCTGGAGTGGGGAACCCGGCCTGGAGGGAGTGCAGTGGAACCAGGAGTGGGGAACCCCTTCTGGAGGGAGTGCAGTGGGGCTGGAGCTCCCTTGGGCCCTAGGCAGGTCAAGGACTGAGATTTCTATCACAGGGGCTTGCACTGGGAGGCTGGGGCATCTCTAAGGTACGTTCTTACTTTCTAGAACTTGGGGATGCTGAGGGTGAAGGTCTGTTGGGGTGGCCACCAAGGTCTGGAGGACACAAACATGATTACAGGATGTGGAGGAGGCTATGGCTCCAGCTACTTCCTTGCATCATCCGAGCTTTGTCTTTCACAGGGCCAACCAGGGAAGAGATTGGAATCCAATACTGAAGTGTGGCTGCTACTGAATACAGGCTTCTTTTGCACCTTCATGAGGCAGGAAAATGCCATGGACCATCTATGTGTGGGTGTATAAAAAAGTTGGGTATGGCTGATACAATTTTGAAACTTAAATGTCACATTTTCCCAAGGGTCCCAGAGCAGTGTTCCACTCTAGAGACAGAAGCCCCAAGTGCCTCTAAGTTGACCATCTCTCCATTCCTAAGACGGCACCATTATGAGTCTTTGTCTATTCATAAAGATTCTCTGCAGTGTGTGCACAGCAGTAAATGTAAAGATATTTACTCCCACCAAGCAACCATCGCTCACACATTATGTAGCAAGATCTCGGTTTCCAAATCTAAGCACATCAAATATTAAAACTCATTTCTCTGGCTACATAGTAGCTATAAATATGAAGAATGCGACACAAAATATTTTTTTCTGACTAGATGTGTCTCATTTTGCCACAGACCACTCAGGTCAGCCTTTGACTCCAAGGGTGTGAGATTGTGGGGTTCTTTGTGTCACCCCTGAAACTCACGTCCCCTTCTTGCAGATGCTACCCACCGTCCTTTGTCTGCGGAAGTGCTGGAGTCAGAGCAGTGATTCCTGGCTGACAGCAGAGACCCTGGTGTCAGGCTCTTCCTAGGTGGGGCATCCCAGGATTGGGGTCTGCACGTTTTTATTCAAGTTGTTCCTCATACTCCTCTCTGTCTCTCAGATGCCCAGGTGCCACTGCCATAGCAGGGCGTCTTTAACATCCTTCCAGACAGTGCTAGGTCAGTATCAAACAGGAAGACAATAACCAAGCTTTCTGAAATTTCTGTGAAATGTGTTTTCCTCCACTGAGGGGACATTCTCACCTTCTCTAGACACCACTGGGTGTCCCATAAATTAACCTTGGCCAGTATTGAGTTGGCATGGGGGCCACAGGCTACGCCAGTGCCGCAAGGCTCTCTGCTTCTAAGGAGTGAGCCCCAGGAGTTCCTACTCATCCATCTAATGTGATTACAACTCCCTGACTCCTTGAAGGTCCAGTACTTTACCAGAGCTCAACATATCCAAGGGAGCAGACACATAGACTCTCCTGCCCAAGCTAGCTGGTGAACAAAACTCTAGAAGGTGGACACCCAAAGTGTATCTGGAACTCTAGCAATAGCAAGAAAGGCAGGAGGGATACTGGCTACTCTTGGAAGAATGTGATACCACTGTCACCTGAAGGGTCTCCAAAGTTGGGGAGGGAGGGTCTACAGGGAAAAGTAACTCCCTCAGGGGGACACAAAGGTGGCCCCCTGATCCAAAATATTGATTCTTTTCCTCCGGACACAGCCCATCCAAACTGCCTAAGGTTTGCCTAGCTAACCACCACCTGCACATGTCTCTGCTGGTGGCCTGGAGCTTATCCCTGGCTGGATGTCCCCTGGAGGAAATCGGTGGGCTGCTGGTCTGCATCTCCCACATGAGGAAGAAACCGCCGTGGGGAGGGAGCCCTCTATTCAGTGCAGGCAGCAGCCCGTGGCAGCTTTTCCGGCTGTGCACTCACTTTAAGAACCACTGAGTCTGCTTTCTGATGGGATGAGAATTCAAGCATGAAGTGTGGGTGGAACACTGGGCTGCAGTGACCCTAAGTGGGCACAGTCTGATCAGAGGCCATCAGGAGATGTGCAAGTAGGATTCACGGCCTGCTCCAGAAGAGGTCCCGTGGAGGTCATGATGGGCATGGAAGGATGCTCAGCCAGTCAGCGGGTCCTCCAAGTCATCTCCTGTGTGTGCTGAATGTACATGTACATGTGAGTGTGTGAGTTAAAGGCGCATGTGTGAGTGTGGGAACATGACTGCGAGTTGTACGTGTGCGTAAATGTGATTGTGTTGATATGTGTGACTGTAGATATGTGAGTTATATGTGAGTGTTGAGCAAGTAATATGTATGAGCACAAGTAGGTGAGTGTATACAGTGTGCAATATAGGTGTTCCTGAGTGTGTCTATAAGAGTATGCGTATGACGTTCTGCTGGCCCAGGAAGCAGAGGTACAGTCCTACCCTCAGATGTTACCAGAGCATGTGTGTGGGACTAGGCTCTGAGTGTTGATCAGAGGACAGACCAAGCCTACACTGCCTGGTTCCTCACCAGGAAGAGGAGGCTGATGACTTTAGGAAGTGTGAGGGGAACATAGAGCAGGAGAAAATGACAACTTAGCTTCCATCTTCACCTATCTCAAGGAACAACCCCAGGACAGAAAGGACATTGCCTCCCTGGGCAGATGGATTACTGCACTTCCCTGGGGAGCCATGGGAGGGTTCTGTAACCCCACCTTGCAAACAGTGAAGTGTTACAACATCCTGGCAACCCAGCACCCCAGCTACCCTAAAACCCTAACACCCAAATTTCTTCAGCATCCGCAGGATCTCAGCATCTCCCTTCTAGCTTTTCAACATCTCCAGTATCCCAGTGTCTCCAATATCCACCATCCCAGCGCACAACATCCCCGACATCCAGTATCCCCAGCACACAACACCCAGCACCCCAGCATCCTGAGTACCTCGGGTGTCTCTAGCACTAGAAACTTTTCAGAGTCTCCAGGAAATACTCCTATGGCTTCTACCACCTTCTGCATTTTAAACCTGGGTCTTTCTTGATTGACCAAACTTGTCCCTTTTGTCTCTGATATGTCAGCACCCCTTCACAAAGGAATATGTTCAAACAGGCCACAGAAACCTTATCCTGCGCTTCCATTCCAGTCAGTCAGGTGACACACGGGGCACCAGTTAAACACGATATCACGTAATGGATGATATTTTAGTACTGTGCAAGCATGTGTAAGGATTCTATGGAAATGCTAAACGGCTTATTCATTATTTAGCTGACATTTAGACTTTACTTGGTTTCCTGTGTTTTCATCTGATAGTGTGCAACTGTCATTCTGTGCTTCTTCTTCATCTCTGCATCCTCCAGTCACAGCATGGCTCAGGTGACCTGTGCACATCTACTCTGTTCTTGTTCATGGAAGTGGCGATGCATCACCACCTGTCTTCTGCACTTTCTTCCACCTAAGCGTCATCCATCTACTCAGCATCATTTGCCAAGGACCCACATGGCAGTCACTGCAGCTATGGCCACTTCAGATCAGGGCTTCTTAGCCTCAGCACGGAGACACTCTGGACCACATAGTTCTTTGGAGAGTGCCATGTGCATAACGAGATGTTGAGTGGCATTAGCTGTCAGGAGCACTGCTTTCCCACCTGGGTTATAGCATCCCAAAATGCTTACAAACATGCATCCATTGGGGTAGAACTGCAGTAGAGACCCCCAGGTTATCTCCATATCTCTCATCTATTTTTGTTTGTTTTAAACCATTTTAAGTTATTTTATTTTTAAAAATTATAATAATCACATCATTTCCTCCTTCCTTTTCTTCCTTCCAGATCCTCCCATTTACCCCACTTACCCCTCCTTGTTCTTTTCAGATTCATGGCCTCCCCCATTAAATGTTGTTACATGCTTATATGTACACACACACACAGAGAGAGCCATAAATGCAACCTGCATAATGTTACTTGTATGTTTTCAGGGCTGACTATTTGGTATTGAATAACCAATTGGTATACTCTTCTGGGGAAGACTATATTTCTCCTGTTCTCAGCATTCCCTAATTGCCTATAGTTCTTTGTATAGAGTTGAGGCTTCATGAGCTACCCCACCCCACCCTCATCCAGCATACCATGTCTATTGATGTTGTCTTGCTCAGCTCCTGTTTATGCAGTCATGATTGTGAGACTATGGGTGTAGCTTCTGACATTTCCTAGGAGACACAATCTCAAAACAAACTTCTTGATCTTACTCTTGTGATCTTCCTGGCCCCTCTTCTGCAATGTCCTGCAATGAGCCTTAGGTGTGGGAGTCACTCTGTAGATTTATCTCTTGGGACTGGACTCCACAGCTCTGCGTTTCAACTGGTCGTGGTTTTCTGTAGTGGTCTTTGTCTGTTGCAAAGAGACGTTTCCTTAATGGCGGGTAAGGACTACACTTATCTGTAGGTATAAAAACAAATATTTAGGAAGTAGTTAGGGATTTTGCTGGTTTAGTTAAATAGTGGTTATAGGTTCTTGTCTAAGATCCATGACTTTCTTAGCCTTGGGTAGTTAGCTAGGTTTCCAGTACCAGGCATGATTTGCCTCCTGTTGAGCAGGTCTTACGTCCAATTAGACAGCCATTGGTTCCCATCAAGGTATGCATGCTGCTACTGCACCCTCAGGGTTACAAGAGCATGCTGGTCATTGTGGCTCATGGGCCTCATAGCTGGGTGGGACACTAGTTGCTTCCTTCCTTTAGAAGCCTGCATGGTGCCTTCTGGTACCGTAAGAGGTGGTCCTCATGGAGGAGGTATTGAGTTTAGGTCCAGCTCAGGGGCCTCTGGGCCCTGTGTCTGAAGGGCATGTGTTATCTTCAGTAACAGGGGCCTTCCCATCTGGGAGTAAGAACTTTTCCCCTTTCCTCTTAGGTTTAGCATCTGGGGCCCTAGAAATGAAACCAACAAACAACAGAGTAATGGGATACAAATTTTATTTGATGTTAATATTTTAATTTTTGTGTGTACTTAAGGGTCTCCTGAGAAGAGAAAGGAACATGAAGCTGCAGCTGGGGAGGTCCTAGTGCCTGCAGGCATCTCAACAGAGGGGTAAAGTGTGGAAACAGGAGACTCAGGAAAGGGGCCCTGGGGAGTAAGCCCATGGGAGGAGGGAGGTTATTTAAGATAGTCTGTTGTCTGCTGTGCTCTAAGGTGAGACAAGAGTGGGTGGGGCTTACCTTGCACCCCTTTCCTGGTTTCCTTTTGTGCACCTTAATCCTCTAGCTATCTTGTCTTTCTGTCTGTCAGTCTGTCAAGGAATTTGCAGAGTTGTAGTGTCACAGGCCCCTGTGCATCTAAAATTTTGTCTCCATGGCTCTACTGCTCCCCACTTCCGTGATGTATTGATTTCTATTTCCTCTGACAAGGAACAACGGGGCTGCTGCCTCACACCCAATCTACACAGGCTCCTGTCAAATTCACTGAGTATCACCAGTGTGATGGGGAACATGTTTTCTGCAGCTCCATCAGGAGTCCCAACTTGCATTTGTTTGCACTAATCAGGGCGTCTTTCTCTATGTGTCGGCTGTTGTCCTTTTCTGTCAGCTGGGCACTGTGTTCTATGGGTAATTTCCGTTAAGCGCCTGGCAAGTTTAGAAGACTGTCAGGGACTTTAAAGGCTAAGGAAACCACCACTTTGTGATATTTATTCAAAGTATGTCTCGTGCTTTGGTGTTATTTTCTTTGATTTTGCTTACTTTGATTTCTGTCAGCCAGAATTTTAAAAATTACATGTAGCTGAGGTAATCTGCTCGTTTCTGTCTCCCCAGAAAGACCTGCCTGATTTCAACCCTCCAAGAAACTCCCTCTGCCCTCCCAAGGTCTTGGACAAACCAATTGATTTGGGAGTGAGGAATAAGACAAACCTATTCCCACACACACTGTCCTGGAGAGGACTGCTCTGGATTCTTCCCGAGTCTCTGTGTAAGACACACCACCACGCTGTAGTGTGCCCTGATTTCTTCTCTGCTCTCTGTGTAAGGCTCACACACACCCTGTCTTGTGTATTATGGTCTTGTTTCTTTCTTGGTCTCTGCAGGCCTCACACATGCTGTCTTGTGTATTCTGGTCTTGTTTGCTCTGTGCAGGCTTCACACACACTGCCTGTGTGCTCTGCTTTGGTTTCTTCCCACATCTCAGTGTGGAGCTCACACACACTGCCTGTGTGCTCTGCTTTGGTTTCTTCCCGCATCTCAGTGTGGAGCTCACACACACTGCCTGTGTGTTCTGCTTTGGTTTCTTCCTGCATCTCAGTGTGGAGCTCACACACACTGCTTTGTTGTTCTCATCTCCAAGATGTTTCTGCCTCTGCTTTGCCAGGCCGAGCCTGGGCTGTCTCTGTTCTTAGCATCTTTTAAGCCTATATTTGCATGTTTATGTAAATGCTGAGTCATCTGGTCTAGTTAAAATAGATCTATAGAAAACACAAAACTGAAAACACTCCATGACATTTCATTTAGGATGATAGAGACTCAAATATAGATTGACTGACCACCCTGAGGTGGGGACTCCTGCTCCAGGACCCCATGTGGTGCTCCACCTTCCTTCCGTGCACTTTGCTGAGCTTGCATGGACTTTGAGGCTTGATTTGGTACAGAAGCTCATTCCCCCATTTCCTTTCAAGCCCCGCTTTTGAAATATGCTCTTCCTGTGTTTCTGTGCCATTGTGCTGGGTTCAGAGGCCACAGCTGTGCTCCTAGAGGTTTCCTGGATTCTACAAGATGGGGCTGCTGCTTTTCAATCTCATGTAGCACAGGTGTGTGTGCATGTGTGTGTTTGCATGTGTGCATGTACGGGTGTGTGCATACATAAGCACAAGTGTGTGTATCTGTAGTTGGGGGCCACCTTCAGGGTAGCACTTCTGCCCTGGGGAAGCAGCCAGGTGAGACACTAGATCAGTGTCTGTGCAGGTCACTTGAGGCTGTACCCAACTCTCATCATGGGGAATGGGGGTGATGCCAGTGGAGCCCTGTTTCCCCTTCCCTGTGCTCCCCTCTGGCTCCTGGTCTGCTTCCTGCGGGGAGCATCCATATGGGCTCATAACTTGACAGTTTGGTGCCACCATCTAAAGTGACTGGGTGGAAGTTACAGGGAAAGGGTGAGACCCAGTTGTGGCCAAGAGGTACTTT
Source organism: Ellobius talpinus (assembly GCA_001685095.1). NCBI lineage: Eukaryota > Metazoa > Chordata > Mammalia > Rodentia > Cricetidae > Ellobius > Ellobius talpinus. Next base: position 4,716 of record LOJH01003457.1, on the reverse strand, counting down.
TCTGAGATGATACCAAGAGGGCTCTTCCATTAGTGCAGGGAGCTGGGTCATTTATCCCTTCAGGGTCTCTTTAGCCTGGGAAACATTTATGTTGGGTTTATGAGACATGTACAGGGTTTGAAGGAATGGGAGATGGCGGTTGGTGTCTAATAGATACTCAGAAAATGGACTCCAGTGACTTGGACTATTTTTCTACAAGATGGTCTTGCCCCTTGGGCTTCTGACTATGGAGGCTCCAGTGGGTTGCCTCTATACTCAGGGTCTTCTTAGTGATTAACCTTCAGGAAGACAGAAACCTGACCAACTACCACCCACCTCTTCAGGCCATCCCAGGAGGCAGAGGCCTTGTGCAATTCTTGGGTACCCAGCACAGGATCTCACAGCCTAGGAACTGAGGTCACTTCCTGCTTTCCTAGCATCAGGGCCCAGCAGGCAGCTGTTTAAATGCAGACCCAGGTGGCTGTGACAGGATCCTCTGATCTGAAAGGAAGATGTCACAATTCTACCCCCTAAGCTGGAAGAGACTAAAAGTGAGGTATGGATCATCACCTCAGCACCTGATGACGGGCAAGTAAAGGCCATGCTGAATTTTCGTGCTTGGGGCAGCCGACTCTTAGTTGCCATCAGCCTTAGCGGGGNGGGGGGCTCTTGGAAAGTGATGGAGAGGATCCTGTGGTACTCATACTCCTCAATCCCAGAGAATATGTAGGGGTTCTTAGGGGCTTCTTTTGAGGACGTAAACTCAACTGGACATTGGGGGAGAATGGCAAGGGGCAAATCTGTCCCTGTAAGACCGGCCCAGGGTGCTACTTGAATACACAGCCTGGAGGAGGCACAGGCTAGACTGCCTTTGGAGCTTATTTGTCCTAGCCTAGGGGCTGCCCTGGCCTGGCCTCTGACATCATGGGACTGGAAATGTATAGCTGTTACAACAGCAGAGGACAATTAAACCCTTCAAGGAAGCGTCTTTTGCAACTCGGTTAGCTGCGCCACTTGCTTGCTTGTTTCTTCAGAGGACAGTCACCTTCTTTGTGTGCCCTGGATCCTCAGCCCTCTGGGAAACCTTGCCCTTCGAATCTTCTAGTTATGCAACAAAGGCAGGCTGGCATCATCTACACCTCTATATCCAAGGATCTCACCCTCATATCACCTCCAAGGTCTACCCAAGTTTAGGAGGTGAAATCAAGGGGTGTGAATGGGACTAGCTCTTACACCTTTAATTAATCCATTTCTATTAATCTGTGTATCACCACGAGACTGTGGCTTACAGGTGAGGGTCTGGGTCCTCTTTCTTCGGCAACTACATGGCATCTCTTTGACTCTGCCTACTCTCTCTCTATGTCTCTGTTTGGATTTCACACCTGACTTTACTAAGCCATTGACCAAAACAGCTTTATTCACTAACCAATAAAAGCATCACCTATACAGAAGGACATCCCACATCATCGGGGGCATCTGCCTTGTGGAGAGGGGGCTTCCTATGGAATTAAGGGTGACTCTCCAAGGAATCATGGTCAAGGGTGTGGTGGCACCCATGAAGAATGGGAACACCCAGTAGGGATGGATCATGCCTCTCTTGGGACTCTAGAGTGTGGACAGTGCACCTGGGTGTGGCAAGGTAGACAGGTGACTCCTGAGAGGGCCTTGGGGCCACTGCTGGACCCCCCTGTAGGCTGTAATGGATAAGCAGGCATGTTCTGGCAGGGGCCATGCAACCTTAGGAGCAGCCATGCCAGGATGGGCGTTTGGGATCCAAGAGGCAAGGACTCTAGCACTGATCTGTAGGAAGCCTCAGGAGGTGGTGGCCAGGTTGTCATGACCCTCTAAGAACACCTTTGTGAACACTGGTCCCTGGGGCTTCTGGTTACGACAGCCTAGGCTCTGGGACCTTGGTACTGCCTCCCTAACCCCTGTGTGCTGCTTTCACTAAAATCTCCTGAAGGTGTCCTGATGTGGGTGGATACTATAGACATGGCCTGGGTCTCTTTGACAACATGCCCCAAGTGGGCACGCAGCATGCTCTTCCTGCCTAGCCAGATGAAACTTTCCATGGGGCTTGCTTCTGGAAGGATGCTTCCCACTAGACTGGAGACACAGGTTGCCTTCCCAGGGGATGATCCCATCTGTGGTCCCAGGCTCTCATCACAGGCAAGACCAGGATCAGTTAGGTTCTCAGAAGAAGTGAAAATCAAGGTGACCCCCTCTGTTGTCTGAGGTTTCTTTCCTGCCTGGTTCCCGCAATTGTTAAGTCCCAAAGAAATCACACAGAGGTCTATATTAGTTATAAACTGATTGGCCCATTAGCTCAGGCTTCTTATTAACTCTTATAACTTATATTAGCCCATTATTCTTGTCTATGTTAGCCACGTGGCTTGGTACCTTTTTTGGTGAGGCAGTCACATCCTGCTTCTTTTGTGGCTGGGTCATGACTGCATACTAGGACTTCCTTCTTCCCAGAATTCTCCTGTTCTCCTTGACCCGCCTCTACTTCCTGT
>LOJH01003456.1:28564-38985 GCA_001685095.1 Ellobius talpinus | reverse complement strand
CTATTCTGTACGATGTGTCTGCCCATGTGCCTTCTACCCGCCGCCTGCTCACACAGGCCCACCTCACTGGGACCAGCCTGCAGGGACCAGCCTGCAGGGACCAGCCACCGCTCGGGATCCGGCAGCCGTCTCACACCTGGGGCTTGCTGGGACCAGCCACTGCTCGCGGACTGGCAGTCGTCTCTGCCTGGGACTAGCTGCTCTGTGGGCCCGCTGCCTGCCACCGCCAGAGATCTTTAAAAAAATCATAAAAAAACCTTACAGGTTTCCACAGCAGCTCATCAGGATCTGGACAGTAACAGATGTTCCAGCCCAAAGTTCCGTTCACTTTCACAGTCTTCCTCCAAACCACGTGGTCAGGGCTATCAAAGAAATACCCTATGTCTGATACCAATTCTGTCCTACTTTTGTTTCTATTGTTTTGATAAAGCACCATAGCAAAAAGCAGCTTGAAGAAGAAAGTGTTTTCCTGGCTTACAGATAATAACCCATCATGGAGGAAAGTCAAGACCAGAGATCAGGGCAGAAACCTGAAGGCAGGAGGCCATCGAAGGATGCTGCTGACTGGCTTGCTCTCAAGACTATCATTCAGCTACTTTCCTTACACCTCTATGGATTAACTGCCCACAAGAAGTACTGATCACAGCAGACTGGGCCCTCCCACAGGATTGCCTGTGGCTTAGTCTTAATGGTCTCATAAAACTTCCTCTCAAATGAGATTCTTTCTTCCCAGGTGACCTCACCTGTGTCAAGGTGACAAAAGCCTAAGCAGCATGGCATTGGTCATGCTGCTAGGAGGTTCAGAGACCCACCTACCTCTTCACTGAATTGTTACTCCCACATAAGCAAAATATCCTCTCCTCTTGCTCGCTCTTCAGGATCTGTCCACTCCACTCTTTGGCCTGCTGTGATGAGAACCCAAGATAAGATAAAAAGCTCTCTCAGTATCACAGGATAGAAAGGGGACTTTTAAAAATGCATAATAAATTATGGAAAAATTAATATTATGAACCCCAGACTTGGCATTCACTTCTGTTGTGACCTTAGGTCACCAACTCCTTGACTCTTTGTTTGTGGATATTTGTTCTCACAGTTTTTCATATTTCAAGATACCTGCTGGCTCCATCTCTATTCTAGGACAGCACCAAAAAACAAAAAACAAGTAAAAACAGACAGAAGGATGCTACCCTCGTTATAAGGATATTTATTTACATCATTCTCAGTAGTCTTTCACATTATAATTCAGGTCTCAACTCTCTCAGAGTGGAACTAATCATGAAGAAAGATGAAGGAGTGGTATCTTAGTGGAGGGTGCCTGTTCTTTGGTGTTATGTGTGTTTTGTTGCCCAGGATGAGGAGAAATGGCTAAAGTGGATGGCATACAGTGTCAGGTTTACTTCTGTGGTGGAAAAGAGCTGTGCATGGTGGGCCACCATCTAGAGTTGCACTTCCATCCCCGGAATACCAGAGAACGTACATCCTGTCACCACACATGCCAAGGAACCGAGGCTGGAACTGAATATCTAACCATGCTCTAGATTCAGAGGCTGTGATCTGAATTCAGCACCTACGGTCTCTGCAGGCAGCTCATCTCCAGCCAGGAGAGGAAGCAGGTAGGGAAGAGAACAAAGGCTATCAGCCATGCCAGAGCCTACTCTTGGCCTCTGCTCAGCAGGCCAGCTAGAGTGCTGAGCTTTTCATGGTTCCGTCTCATTCTCTGAGTGTCTGAGCTCAAGACACCTCTTAGAACATTGAAGATAGTTAACACCTGACAGTGCCAACCCTGTACTCTTCAAGGGGCACTTGGGTGAGTGGAAGTGACTCAGAAAAAATAAGCCATGAACTGTGCATGCAAGGCAAGCTGTCCATAAGATAGGTGTGCAGTCCCCTTTCTACAGGGGAGAACATGTGTGCCTTTAGAATACAAAATAGAAAAGGGTCTCTATCACTTTTGTCTACAACCTTTTTCTCAAATATCATCCTAGAAACAGATATGAGTGACTTAAAAGTTTTTAATAGTTTCGTTTTTATGTTTGTGTGTGTGTGAGGTGTGAGCATGTGTGTGTGGTGCTTGTATGTGGTGTGTGCATTTGTGGTGTGTGTAGTGTGTGTGGTGTGTGTATTTGTGGCATGTACAGTGTGTGTGAGGTGTGTGTGTATTTGTGGTATGTATAGTGTGTGTGTGGTATGTGTATGTGGTATGTGTGGCGTGTGTGTGTGGTGTGTGTGGTGTATGTATGGTGTGTGTATTTGTGCTGTGTGTGTGGTATATGTGGTATGTGTATTTATGGTGTGTGTGTGGTATGTCATGTATGTGTGTGCGTGTGCATGCATGTGTGTTTGTGTGGTGTGTGCATTGTCTACAGAGGCCAGAAGAAAGCGTTGGATGCCCTGGAGCTGGTGGTTGAGAGCCGCCTGGCATTGCATTGGAGGCTGAACTGGGGTCCTCCATAAGAGCAGTGCACGCACTTAACAACTAAGACGTCTCTCTAGACTCTTGATATCTTTAAGTAGCAGGGAAGAGTGCTTTCCACGGGGCTTGTCATCTGGTTTTGTTTGTTTCAGCCACTTAGACAGAAGCCTGAACATTATAGGGAATGTGTCTGGTACTTGATTCCTGCTAACAACATAGACTATTTCAGTAATTTATAGCAATTTAAAAAAGCAACTAATTATTGAAAGTACCTCCCCTCTACTACACATTCCTAGCTGTCAATTTTTCTAACAAAAACCCACCTAGCCTTACAGCCTCACCGGGGATGAGTTTGGCTTCATCCTTGTTGATGTCCCTCGTTCTGCTCAAGGCTCTTCCTGTGCTTCCTCAAGCCAGACTCCCATCCTCTGCCCCCTTCCCCTGGCTACTCACCCTGTGGTGAAACTCATCCACACACTTCTGCCGAACCCTCTCTGTGTCTTTGCAGCTTGCTGGCATGGAGGTCCTGCGCCCATGTGACATGGTTGATTCAGGCCATGCCAGTGTACCTCTTAGGCATAAAGAACCTAGTAGCTTTCGTGATTTGATCTGTGCCCTTCCCGACCCAGCAGAATGGGGCAGCTGTCCCTTAAAGCCGTCAAAGGTCTGCTACTAACTCTGGAAGACCTCTCATTTGAGAGCATGGGGAAGATCCTGAATAAGCAGGTCACAGGAGGAAGAGGCAAGGATACACTACCCTGTGGTATCGTTGTGCTAATGCTGACAAAAACAGTGTTTGGTGTTTCCTGGGTAATACCCAGGTATCACAGCTCCATCCTTCAGTGTACTGGACCCCAACATCTACTTCATCTCTCTCCATCCATCTATTATCTGTCTCTTTATCGACTGTATTTCCCAAGATCCGCTGACTGGATGTGCATTACACCTTCCTGACAATGGCGCTCTTGATTTCTGACTCTTAAATCATTTCTAAACATGTCTCCTACCAGCCCTTCTGTGTCCTGTGCATCCTAAGGAGAAGCTGGTTTCAGGAGAAGGGAGGTAGCATGGTACTGATGGCACCTGCACCCTCTGCAGACCATCCTGTCACATACCATGCGAAGAGCCCTTCCTGAGGTCCCTGCACACCGATAAGAATGGGCAAAGATGGGAGTCTTGGGTGGAGTGACCACTGCGGTGCCTCACGGAAACTATCATCTGTTAGCTCCAAGAAAGGGATCCCAGGGGAGATGTTGGGAAATCAACAGCTGTGTGTAAGTAGGTTGGTGGTAAAGAACCCAGGGAAGTAAAATGCTCTGCAGTCCCCACCCCCCACCCCAGCTCCCTTATAGCCACTGAAAGGTAAATCACTAGTCTTCCAGTGAACGAAATCAGCATTAATAAGGTAAAACTGTCTTTGGACTAACTGACATTTTGATGAATGTGCCAGGAGGATGGGATGGGATGTTTTTGATGGATAATATTTTGGGTTGCCTCAGGTTCCATTTAATTGTTCCCCATTCGTTCTTGGCTTTAGTTAAGTGAAATGGAAAACCTCAGTAATGCTGGAATTTATCTTTCAGGAGGCAGATGCACAGCTTAATTGTCAATCGTGCTGACAGCTGCTCAGCAGTGAGCGGGTCAGAAAGGGTCTGGGCCCAGTTCCTGGAACCTCATTTTCTCCTATTCTCTGGACCGTGTACCCACAAAGGTGGAAGAGTGGCCTCCCAGTTGGCTAGCCTTCCTTTCCTAGAAAAGGTGTTAGGTGCTCAAGATGCTGAAGATGTGGCTCTAGCTTCATACCGCATATGCTCCTGCATCAGGACACCCATCTCCTTCTCCACTGAGAGCGGGCAGGCAGTTGATAGCAAGAACACACACCTGGAGCTCATCTGTGGGGCTTCAGGAACTGTGCTCCTCAGTCTTTCTGAGCAACTAGCTGATTCCGTATCCAACCTTCTCCATGGATGATTTTTCTACTCCTGTATGAACGCAGATGCCCTCTGTCCCTAGAGACTTGCTCCAGATCCTCTGGGTCATCTTGTCCCTCCTTGGTGGCTGCCCACAGCTGTTACTAACTCAAACGGCCAGTGTCTGTTTCCTTGTGTCTGTCTATACCATCTGTATGTCTTTTGGACTGTGACAACTAACCACATGACCAGCCCTAGAAATAAGAAGGGCCCAGGAGAATGGACAGCCTGCAGCTCAGAGAAGAATCCTCAAACCTTAATAAGGGAAGAAAGGAAGCCAGAACTGACTGTTTGCCAAGGACCAGATTGGAGCTTGGATGGGGCAGCAGAGTATAGAAACAGGAACATTCATTCTCTGTAAACTGAGAAACAGATTCACCTCCTCCCAAAATTCCAATGTGTTTGCATTTGTTTAATTTGGCTAAGAGTATCTTAAATTCAAATGACAAAACACATGCCTGTGACTATCAAAACAACTCTTGCCCCAGAGCCTTGAGAGCTGTGTTGAGAACAAGGCAGAAGAAGGGAGGAAACGGTCCAGGCAGGGGCCAGAAACCGGGAATGGGGGAAGGCTTGAGAACGCACAGGCAGAGAGAGATAGTGGGTGCTGTGCCCTGTGAAGAGAGGCTTGGAATGGGTGGTGCAGACTCTGCGGCTGTGTGCATGGACGCAAATCAGGCCATGCTTCTAATCAGCAACTCAGGAACCAGTGTGCACGGGAAGCATAAACTGTGTGATCCTAACAGAATCAAATCTGCAAAGGAAGCTGGGGTTAGGTGTAAGCGTGGTTTGGACAAGTGTTGGCAAGCAACATCGACAACTAGGAAGTTATCAAAAAATCACAGCAGGAAGCAGTTCCTCCATTTGAACAAATGTCTGGTCCAAAGGCCAGCGCCCTGCCCCGCTCCGGGGATGGATGCTTAGGGGCTTGTTTAAAGCTATAGCTGTTGTACTGTACTAGTGCCTTTCAACCTGATATTTCAAAAAGGAAACAATTTAGAACAGTGCTAGCATGGCATATGTATAGAAACCTAGAAAATCCCTAAATGGCCGAAATGCATATGCAAACTTCCAGTCACAGGTAGCCAGAAAATGCAACTTCTGTTAATAAGAAGAGACCAGTTTCCAAGAGAGACAATAAACAGGGTTTGCTGTGGATGCAGTGTGCCCTCCAACTAACGCTGGAAGAGCTCTCTGCAGTGTTTGCTCATGCTAACAGTAACTAAAACCATGGATCCAGCTTTCCTATCCTGAGCATCCACCACTCTGAAATAAGAGCAAGTGAGGATGAGAATATATACACAGCAAACACAAAGGGCAGGGCTTGGGGACAACGCCAGTATGGATAGTGACACAGCCTTTGGGAACAGGGCTCTTTCAGCCCGGAGAAAGGCGGCTGAATCAGTCTCTGGAGCCTGAGAAGCCATGCAGTTGTGTGAAGTTGAGACCAGAGAAATATGTGTGAGACTCTGGCTTTGCTGCATGAAGGTGAAGAGAGTCAAAACTAGGTGCATAATAAAAACACAAAGTTGCATACCATGAAGTGTAGTTTTACGATACGCTCTCATTTAGTAAAGCTCCTGTTCAGAGTGTGTGAGTGAATGTGTGTGTGTGTGTGTGTGTGCGCGCGCGCGTGCATGTTATGTTTGAGTGCATATTGGATGCTGATGTCTCCATGGCAGTGTAATCCTCAGATCCGTCCGTGCCCTTCTGCTCTCCTCCTCCACTTCCTCTAGTCTTCCTGGCTGTATGCTATACCACCTCTCCGAGCATAACCTCCCAGTTCTGTCTTAGCCCCCAGCACCCACTCCATGCTTTATTCTGGAACTTGATTTCTGATGGGTGCATACTGAGTAAGGGCTTAGGGAGCTTCAGTGCTTTAGGTAAGCTCGGAAGGGGTCAGGATGGAGTCAGAGTCCCGATCACTTGTGTGCGACCACTGCCATGCCTTGTTTCTGTGCTCTGGGGGAGAACAAGGTACATGTCAATGGGGATTGTGGCCATCAGCTCCCTGCTCTGCCCCTGGGCTCACCACCCCAGAACCAGCACTTTCTTATTCTTCAATATGATGGCTTCTGCCATTGGTCCTTCCTCTGTAGACACTTTGACATGGAAAAGCATGCACAGTATTAGACCCCATCTTGTAGGTGAAGGGCCCAGAAATCAGGGCAGTTGCATCCCCAGGATGTCAATCATGCTTAATCCTGCAGCTCGTGCTCCAACCACAAGCATATCCTAAGAGTCCCGGCCCAGAGTGTACCTTAAGAATGATGATAAAATAGAACCCAGCCTCACATGGGAGGAGGCAGAAACCAGGCCCCACACCAGTGACCTTGATATGTTCCCTCCAGTCCGCCAGGACTGAGCTTCCTGATTGGCATGAGAAGGTGTTGAGAGTGCACAAGCAGGCTTAATCCCTACTGTGGTGATTTGAAAGAAAATGGTCCCTAGAAGGAGTGGCACTGTTAGGAGGAGTGGCCTTCTTGGAACAGGTGTGGCCTTGTTAGGGGAAGTGTGGCTCTGTGAAGGGAGGGATATGGGGTCTCCTATGCTCAAGCTCCTATGTGGCTCACAATTGCTTCTGCTGCCTGTGGATCAAGGTGTAGCATTCTCAGCTCCTCCAGCACCACGTTTGCCCACACGCCACCATGCTCTGACATGATGACAACTGTAAGTCACCCCAATTAAACGTTTTCCTTTATAAGAGTTGCTGTGGTCGTGGTGTCTCTGCACAGCAATAGAAATCGTCTCTCTCACATCTGGAACATGAACCCTAGCAATCAAAGTGTCCATACTTGGAACGACAGATGACAAAGTCAATGTCAGTCCACCCAGACCCAGAGGCCAAGTCCACCAAGTCCACCAAGGCTCCAGTACCCTTATTTAGGGGTACAGGAAGCAGGGTTTACAGGAATGATGAATAATGCCCAGGAACAGATACTTACCTGTTCAGCTGGTGGCTGCCCATCTGGTACTTTACATGAAACATGCTGTCTTCCCCATTGTGTCTGGGGTACTTGGTAATTTTTCATTAAAAAAATCCCCCTGGAGAGATGGCTCAGAGGTTAAGAGCACTGACTGCTCTTCCAGAGGTCCTGAGTTCAATTCCCAGCAACCACATGGTGGCTCACAGCTATCTGTAATGAGATCTAGTGCCCTCTTCTGGCCACCAAGCATACAGACAGACAGAACACTGTGTACATAATAAATAAATAAATATTTCTTAAAAAATCCCCTTTTCAAAGAATGAAACCAAGGCCGGATTGGTCAGGCAGAGGGTCAGTTATGAGTCCCATATAGGCAGCTCTTTTTATCCGCCATGCCAGGTTCCGCCCTCCACAGCTGCGCTGCCTGCTTTCCCTGAGGTATCACAGAGCTAAAGCATGGTAACCCTGGCTCTAGCTGTGACAGGCACAGGGCAGACTGGGGGTAGAGAGCGCAGCATGTAAGGGCATGAGGCCAGAGTGAGGGCTGGACAGGAAACACAGGATAGCATTAGACGACATGTCCAAGGTGCCTGAGAACAGGATGCTGTGTGGTTTGGAAGGCCCTCCAACCATTTGTCTGTGATTAGCTGTTGGGTTCAAGCCCAAGAACTCCTGCCCCCAACTCTGTCCCTGGCTAGGACCCACAGCATCTGCTTCATCCCTATGAGGCCAGCATGTCCTGTACAACCAGGCCCCTGTTTCCTCCTGATCAGCTGCTCTTTGGCTACGTTCTGCTTGGCTCTCCACCATAAAACACACCGCAGGTGTATGGAGTTTGCAGATATCATCTGGGACAAAGGGACACAGCCACATGACAATAACAGGGAGTGTCCCCATGCATAGCTTCTTCATTCTGAAAATACAGACCTACAGACCTACAGAATCCAGCACCAGTAAGGAAATAAATCAAGTCATGGTACCCCGGGGCAGTGTGGAATTGGCTGAGACACGTATTTTGTGTAGACTTGTAATTCTGTGCCATGGTTAGCTAAACTCATATGCTGGAGGAGGTTGTGTGAGTATTCCCAGAGAATATCTGTTATCAGCAAGGTACTAATAGTATTGTTCCTTACCATAATCATCACCATGCACCACCACTACAAAGTAGCACCATCATCATCACCACCGCCATTGCCATCACCGTCACCACGATCACCAGCATTATCCTCATCATTACAATCATCATCACTACCAGCATCATCGCTATCACCATCATACTGCCATCAGTATTATTACCATCACTGCCATCAGCATCTTCACAATCACCACCACTGTCATCATTAGCACCACGACCACCATCACCACGACCACCATCAATCACTACCATCATTATCATCATCTCTCTCACCAACAACAACCATCATCACTGTCACCCCGACAGTCCCAGGAAGAAAGGTCACCATGGCTTCTCTAGGTTGGAAGTACTTTCAGATTGTCACCGTATATAACTTGGGTAAAGACCAGTCTCTTGAAAGCATAGAGAATCTGCAAACTTGGCGGTACCCTAGTTTCATCTTTCTGCTTGTAGAAATCAGGTGTCCTCCCTGGCTGTTGGGTGTCATAGACCCCAGAAAGTCAACAGGCAAATGGCTCTGAAAAGAGGAGATTGCCCAAAGCACAGAGGACCAGAGGGAGGCTTCCTACAGTCCTACCTGGGGGGGTCCATAGGAGGTTCCCAGGCTGTGTTCAGACACAGAGCAGAGGGAAATGGCAGTTATATCCAGGTAGCACCAGGGTATCTGGGGAAAAGAGATGGATCACAGCTATAGTCCCCAATGACTGACACCCACTGCCATGTCCTCAGTCCACAGCCACTATTCAGAACCACATTCTGCTCTCCTAGCCTGAACTTCTAAGGACTAGCTCCTATTGTCCCTGAAGAAGCAGCCATGTGTATGGTCTGCCTCCCTTTACCAAGTGTTTATGGACGAGCTGCTTCTGGCTTCCCACCTGCCCTAGTATGCTTCCAGTTGCTATGATAAACACCATGGTGAAAAGCAGCGTGGGGAGGGAAAGGTTTATTTGGGTTTCACGTCATAATCACACTTCATCACTAGTGAACATCAGGGCAAGAACTCAAGGCAGGAACCTGGAGGCAGGAGTTGAAGCCCAAGCCCTGGAGGAGCGCTGCTTACTGGCTTGCTCATTGTGATATGCTCAGTCTGCTATCTTATATAACCCAAGATCACCAACCCAGGGTGGCATTATTCATAATGCCTCCTCAATCATCAGCAATCAAGAAAACGCCTCAGAAAAACAGTGGAGCTGGCCCTGGTGGTGTAAGTGTGGGTGAACCAGCCCCAAGGGCAAGAGAGCAGGAGAACTGGCCCTGCTCCTTGCTGCCTGCTACATTGAGTTAGCTAGCCAGGGCAATGCTGTAGAGCTCACCCTAGTGGTGTTGATGAGGAAAGACTAGCAGGCTTACTTTCCCAGCTATCACCCAGGCCCAGAACCAGGGCTAGGAGTTGGGCCACCCCAACATCTACCTCATCTATGAACTGCTGGAGTATGTGAAGGGGCTAGACCTACAGAGCTAAAGTTTCAGCATCTCCATGACATAAGACAACAATAGAACATCCAAGAGGAGTCACAGTCAGGGCCCAGTGCCAAGGTTTTGGCAAAAGTCAGAGGCCTCAAACCAGACCAATGTCTCATTGCAATGAACACTTACAAGTAAAGATGTATGGACTAAAGGGTAGACTGTGTGACTTACTGTGTCACAGTACAGCATCCATGCTGAGACTTTTTGTTTGTTTTGTTTTTATTTTATTTTAGGGGGGGTTGAAAGGGCAGAGGGCAGATATGAAAGGGCAGGGAAATAATGGGATCATGATGCATGATGTAAAATAAAAAATGCTAATAATGTTTGTATATGTATGCAAATATATGCATATAAATATACACAAGCATATATGTTTATTGTGTATATATAATATGTACAGACATATACACAGACATATATATGAAAGAAAGAAAGGAAGGAAAAAAGAAAGAAAGAGGAAGCAAGGAAGGAAGGAAGGAAGGAAGGAAGGAAGGAAGGAAGGAAGGAAG
>LOJH01003455.1:0-38988 GCA_001685095.1 Ellobius talpinus | reverse complement strand
GTGCTTAAATGAATACAATTTTTGTGTTGTTATTTCAGGTATAAGCTAACCATGCGGGAGCTGGGTGGGACGAAAAGCAGGCCTGCTCACATCTTCACTACAATATATTGTACAAAATATTTAGCAAATGTCTGTGTTATGGTAGGTATTTAATTTCTTTTTAGATCATTTAAAATTTTTTCTTTTGTTTTTGAGATCATATTATAATTACATCGCTTCTACCTTTCCTTTTATTCCTTCAAATCCTCCCATGTACCGCATTTACTTTCAAATTTATTCCTCATCTTTCTTCAGTTGTTGTTACAATTTTGTGTATATATATATATAATTTGTTAATATATAATTCTTCTAATATATAGTCTGACATTATAATATATTTAATAATATAATATTAATTTATAATATATTATACATATTCTCTTAAATACAAAAATGCAGCCTTCTAGGTCTATATAATGTTATTTTTAACTTTATGTTTTCTGGGCTGACTCCTGGTATTGGATAGCCCTTCCCTGGGGAAGACAATTTCTCCCAGTCTCAGGATTTCTTAGCTGCCTGTGATTTTTTTGTGTAGGGTGTGAACCTCTTGCATCCTCATCCATGTTGTCCATGTCTTTGATGTCTTCCTTATTCAGGTCAGATTTAGACAGCTATACTGATGAGACTTTTGGGGTATAGTTTCTGACATTTCTGGATACACAATTTCACCGCAAACTCCCTGTTCCTCTGGCTTTTACAGTCTTTCTGCCTCCCTTGCCATAGGGATCCCCAAGTCTAAGGGAAGAAGTTGTGTTGTAGTTATAGCAATTGGGATGTAACTCCACGTCTCTGCATTTTGATTGGTTGTGGTTTTCTGTAGTAGTTTCTGTCGGTTGGAAAGAGAAGTTTCCTTGATGAAGGGTAAGAATTACATTTATCCATGGATATATACTTAGAATGTAGTTAGGAATTATGCTACTTTTTAGGTTCTCCTCCAAGATTGATGACTTCTCTAGCCTATGGTAACTGTCTAGGTTTCCAGTTACCAGGAATGATTTCCCCCTGTGTAAGTCATAAATCTAATTAGAGAGCTGTTGGTTTCCACCAAGACATGCCATACACACTACCAAGGCAACTGCATGCATCCTTAGAGTTATCATTCCACGCTGGTCAATGTGGTTCATAGGCATCATAGCTATGTAGAAGTATTGGTTGCTTCCCTCCTTTGGAAGCTTGCATGGCATCTTCTAGTACTGTGAAAACTAGTCCTCAGGAAGGAGACTTTTGGTTCAGTTCCAGCTCAGGGCCTCTGGGCCCTATGTCCGAAGTACATGGTGTGTCAGCAGTAAGGCCTAACCTTCTACTTCTAAAGGGCCATTAAAGACAATAGCGGTATCATATAAATGTTTTTTGAGTCTCTTCAACAACTCTGACCAACAACTGTGTTCTCCCCCACCAATGGCTTCTTTTTCTTTTTTATTAGGTTTTAATACAATTACAGTCCTTCCCTTTCTTCCCTGCAAACCCACCAGTAAACCCCTCCCAGCTCTCCTTCAAATTAATGCTTTTGAATTTTCTATTGAATGCATATGTGTGTGTGAGTGCGTGTATGTATATATACATATGTTTTCCTCAATATAACCTACTTAGTCTTTAAATGATGCTTGAATGTATGTTTTTAGGGCTAATCATTTGGCACTGGGCATGCAATTATTGTCCCTTTCTCTAAAGAAGTCCACATCTTCTACTCCCAGCTTTTTTTTTCCTCAGTTGCCTCCAGTTCTTCTTGTCTCATTGAGGCCTCATGGGCTGTTCCTTGTCCACTTTGACATATCCATTGGTGTTATTCTAGTTCATCTCACGTTTGGGTAGGCATGTATGTACGACTGTATAGGTATAACTTCTATCATTATTAACAGACACAATCTCACAGCAAACTTTCTGGTACTTATAATCTTTCTGCTCCCTCTTTTACAATGTTCCCTGAGCCTTTGGTGCAAGAGTGTAATGTGTAGGTATACACTGGAACTGGGCTCCACAGATCTGAATTTTTATTGGTTGTGGTTTTCTACTGTGGTCTCTCTGTCTGTTGCACAGAGAAGGTTCCTTGAAGAGGGATGAAGCCTGCACTTGTCTGTGGGTATAAAGACAAATGTTTATAGATTGTGGTTAGGGATGATGTTGGCCTTGCAAATTCGTGATTGTAGATTCTCCCCCAATATCCATGACTTCACCATCAGTGAGTAGTTAGCTAGGTGTGGAGTTACAAAGCATGATTTTCCTTATTGTGTGAGTCTTAAGTGTAATTAGAGAGCTACTGGCTATCACTAAAGAATGCATGCCACTACTGCACCTTTGGGGTTATCATGCACCCTGGTGCCCTTCAATCACATTAGCATCACCTTTTTTTAAAATTTTGTTGCTTTCTAGAAGTAGAAAATACCTTAGGTTCTCCTTCAGAAGTTGGGCACCTCGATGGTTGGGATCCTGCCTGGGGACACTTTTCCCTGTATTCCAATGTAAAGTAGGCCTGTCCTTAAGACACACAAACCTCTTTAATAATTACAGTCTTTCTTATATTACTGGCCTTGGCTGTGACACAGACAAAATAGTGATCTTTTTCTCCCTAAGCTGTACATTTTGTATTTCTTTATGCCCTAATTTCTCTATTTCATTGTAGACCTGCATAAATGTTACCTTAAACCACAGATTCAACATTACGGTGGCTTAAACTTTCCTTCACCAACAAAATTAGTCCATTACTTTTTAATTGAGCCTCAGACAATAAGGACATGAGCAGAAGATGTTTAGATAGCATGCCAAAATATCACATAAATGGTCTCTAGTCCACATGCTGTTGAAGTCCTGGACTCCCCAGGGAACTTTTGGTCCAGGACTCTACAGCCATCATTGCTCTCAGCATTACCATCTTCCAGGCTTCTACTAAAAAGATCCTTTAATCTCTGCTTATAGCATTCATCTACTTTTCTTGCTCAAAGTTCCAAAGTCTTCCATATTTTCCCCAAACCCAAAATGATTGGATTTCTCTTAGCAATAACCTACTTTCTGGTGCCAACTCCTGTCCTAGCTTGCTTTCTGTTGCTGTGACCAGACCATGTCCAGAAGCCACTTTGGAGACAAAGGTTTATTTCAGGTTACAGAAGAAGCAAAGGGAATTGTTTTAGACAGATACATATGTAATGCTTTCAAACAATTTCATCTCTTAACTAAGAGATGTGTTTTGTGTGGTTTTAGTTTATTTCAAATTTTCTCAGTTTTGTGTTTAATTCTGATTAGTGATACTACATGTTGAAAAGACTTAATTCAGTCTCCCTGAGCTTCACATCCTTATATCAACCACTTTTTACAGAACTACATTTTCGTTTGCTCTGATTACATGATGTAGGAATCAGTATAATAAAGGTAAGCATTTATGAGTCAGTCCTCTTTGACATCTAAGTCATATGCTTACCCACTGTTTCATCTCTGGTTGGAAATAATTTACTTATCAGCATAAGACTAATGAAAAGCTTGTATAAGTTTTCCTCTTTTTCACCAGTTAGCAGCACTTCTGTGCACATATGAGGATCTAACCGTGAACTGGGTGAGCATTCCTTTGTAGTATATGCATTGGTGACAGTTAAGAAATGTGCAGCATTTTGATCACTCTTCTCTTTGGTTCCTGAAGTATTCTGTATGAACGAAGTGGGCTGTCCATCATCACTACACTTGTTTGTTTGCTTGAGTTCACTGTAAGATTGTGGGGCCAGGACATCTCACCATGTCCTGATGTTGTAAGATGTTCTCACATAGAGGCGCTGGCTTAGACAAACACCTAAGCAAAAATTTTACATGGACAATTGCCTTAGTAAACACATTTAGGGAAAATACAGGATCATTTTCCACTGTGTGTAAATGGTAAAAAAATACTTATTTGACATATGACAATATTCTTAAGACATATGTTTTATGACTATTTAGGAAAATTAATCTTTTTTGCCTTTTATTCTTCTCTCATACAATATACCCCATCTGCAGCATTCCCTCCACTCCTCTCAGTCCATCTTCCCTACTCCTTATCTCTCCCAGATCTACTGCTACTTCATTTCTATGGAAAAGAGCAGGCCTCCCAGGGGTATCAACTGAGCATCAACAGAACAAGATACAATCAGGCTGTGCATAAACTCATCTAGCAAAGCTGGATGAGGTAACCCTGTAGGAGTAAAGGGGTCTTGAGAATAGGCAAAGGAGTCAGAGACAACCCACCTCCCACTGTTAGGAAACCCACAAACATCCCAAGCTAAAAAAATCACAGCATGTATGCAAAAGGACCTAATGCAGACCATGCAGGGTTTGTTATTACTACTTCAGTCTCTGTGAGAAACTGTGAGCCCTGATTAGTTGACTTTGTGGGCCTGTGGTCTCCTCAACCCCTCTGGCTCCTACAATCCTTCCCCTCTTCTTTCCTAGGGTTCCCCGAGAGTTCTGCCTAAAGTTTAGTTGTGAGTTCCTATCTATGTCTGTTGTCATAGCTTCTGGAAGAAACCTCTCTGATGATGGTTGGGCTAAGCACAAATCTATTTGTATAGTAGAATATCATTAGTAATCATTTTATCGACTTTTTTGATTGTTTGTTTTTGCCCTTGATCAGTCGTGTTTGGTTTTGCCTTAGGTCTCTAGGTCATCCAGTTTCTGGTTCTTAGTCAGTCAGCCAGTGTCAGGCTTGGGCTCTGCAATATGGGCCTCCTTAGACAAGTAATTGGTTGGTCACTCCCACAGGCTCCAAGCCACCGTCGCCCCAGCACATCTTACAGGTAGGACAGGTTGTAGGTTGAAGATTTTGTGGCTGGGTTGGTATCCTAGTCCCCATACTAGGAGAAAGCTTTGCCTGGTTACAGAAGATGGCTGGTTCAGGTTCTGTATCCTCCATTCGTTACTAGGAGTCCTCATTAGGATAATCATAATATAAAAACCTAAAGGTTATCAATTTATTGCCTGGAAGATTAATATGATATTGAGTTTAATTTCTTATCTACATTGACTTAATTTTCTTTAATTAGCGTGTACTATTAGCAGCAAAAAAAGCTTTCTATGTGTGAAGTATGAAGTCTGTTCATCTTATCACAGAAACTCACTTTGATTTCCCATCTGTCTTAAGAGTACTGTTTTAACTATTTAAATTCTCTCTTTGAGTAAGATCACAGAACAAGATAATTATTAACTTAATTATTGCTACAGACACTCACACAATAGTCAAGTCATTAAACACAGGTCCATTTTACATTTGAAAACTTTGTCAAATTGTTTTACTATTACTATTATTTATATATACATATACATAACATGTATTATATGTATGTATGTATGTACATATGTATTTTCACTTATATTCTATTTTCTCCTCTCTATTTTAATATTAGTAAAGACTATGTGCTATTTCTTTGCTTGAAAAGGAGCTGTGTACATTTGAGTAAAATAATTGAATTTTTCCTTTGAAAAACTGCATTATGTGATAATGTTTAAATAAGTCTTTGTTGCATACATTCTTAAAGATTATCTGTGAAACACTGATACTTCTATTTATGAATCAGAAAGTTACATATCTAGAAAGTTCTATTTCTGCAGTCTAGGTTTTGAAAAATAAAATAAGAACACATAGATTTGCAAATTACTTGGAGTTTCTTATTCTGATATAAACACACGCATAATAATGAGCATTTGAGTGAGAAAGCTAAAGTGAAACTTAAATATAAATGGACTTTAAAATGCTATGTTTGAAAACTAAAGTATTTATCTACTAATAAACCGTAACTTTGTCCATAATTTTATTTTCTAAATGGCTCAATAACTTGTTTCATATTTGATGTGTAATAACAAGCTTTGACAATACTAATGATGTATTTTATATAATGTTACAGAAAATCTCTTAAATGTCACTTCATACTCTCAAAATCAACTAAACAGGAACAAAATATTAGATGTTTTTGGTTTCTGGTATAATAAGAAAATGCTCATTTTATTGACTTCTTGTTATTTCTTTCCTTGAAAGACATAACTACTAAATCAATACAGTCAGAAAGACATAAATTCCCTTGAGATGCTTTTTCTTCTATTTTCTGTCCCTCTGAACAAGATATTAATGAAAAATACATCTGTCTCATTAATGTGCCTACTTTTGCTCACCTGAGATATTTAAAATCTTCATTCCATCCACTTTTATCCCTGGTTGGAAATGTTTCAT
Source organism: Ellobius talpinus (assembly GCA_001685095.1). Taxonomy (NCBI): domain Eukaryota; kingdom Metazoa; phylum Chordata; class Mammalia; order Rodentia; family Cricetidae; genus Ellobius; species Ellobius talpinus. The sequence continues at coordinate 32,768 of LOJH01003455.1, read as the reverse complement.
TTACTATATTAAGACAAAACCACTGACGGCAGAAATAGACATCTCAGCCATGTCGGGAATGCAATGAGAGTTGACACAGGCCTGCAAATAAGGCTCAAAATTATCACAAAGAAGAAAATTTCTTCCTAGCTCACCCCAAACAGCAGTTTACATAAAAAACTCTACTCACAGTACTAGAGAGATGGTTCAGTGATTAGGAGCTCAAGCTGCCCTTGAAGAGACCCCAGTACAGTTCTCAGCACTCACAACAGAAGGCACAAGCAGCTTGTATTGCCAGCTCCAGAAGATTGCATGCCTCTAGGCTCCTTGGTCATGGCACTCTTGTGTAGACATCCTACACAAACATTAAAATATGTGCACTTATTTTGAAATTACACTAAGTTGAATCTTTTCTAAGAACCGTTTTTTGTTTGTTTGTTTCTTCGAGACTGGGTTTCTCTGTAGCTCTGGAGTCTGTCCTGGAACTAGCTCTTGTAGACGAGGCTGGCCCTGACCTCATTGAGATCTGCCTGCCTCTGCCTCTCCAGTGCTGGGATTAAAGATGTGCGCCACCATGGCCCAGGTAGAACCCTCTTTCTTATTAGTTGCTGACATCCCACAAGACAAATAAAATATCTCTCTAATGCAGATGAAGTCAGAGTGAGGTTCTAGCACTTCCTTATCACTGGCTAGTAGCAGCGCACAGGTCAGCCACTTACCTTGTGCACCCATTCTCAGAAGTAAACACTGTTTACCAGAGTTGAGTGCATTTCTTGGGTTCATCAAAATGATTTTTTTTCACGAATTCTGAAGTCAATGAATTTCTTATATTGTAAAATATTAAATGCATTTTGCTTTTGGTTTTAGTCTTTAATATTGAAATTGTCTGTTTTCATATTCATAGGACTACAAAAATGATTGGGATATTCAGAAATATATCCAACTGAATTATTTATATATGCCATGCTACTTTCCTGTGGTCACAATTTACATTCGTTCTTCATTGTTGTTCATTATATTCTGCTGCCTGTGGAATGATAGAAATTATATCAGTTGCATAAAGGGTCAAATTAAGGATTTTCTTCTGGTACTACATCTCCTCTTCCTGGATTCCTTTTTATTTTTTAATTCGGAGTAACGTTATTGTTCTGGCTCAAGTTTATGACTCTTTGAAAACAAAATGTGATGCCATCCTAAAGACGTGTACTGGATGCTTCTCATTCACCTCCCACATACAATTCTGAGATTCATACATGCAGATACATCTCTGTAGCACGTGTCTCATGTAAATCAGGATGGGGAAGCAGCAGACAGATACTAAGACGCTGAGGCTCAACAACAAACATACTGTTCCTGTCCTGACTTAGGCACATTAAATCAATGTTTCCCATCCTTCCAATCACCTCATCAATCACGAGCATCTTCCTTCTAGCCATGGCATTTCACTCTTTCTTTGTAAGAGTGATGCTTACTGCATGGCAGACCTCAAAACTCACTTGTTTCCCAGGGAAATCAAAGGAAGCTCAGGTTAAATATATATTTGAAGAGAACTCTAATCTACAACATAGTTACCTGATTAAGCCCAACTAAGTCAACATCATTAGCATGGTAAGATATTAGATTTCGTTCATGGAAGAACAGGCGACACGTCTGAGCATTTGGTAACACATGTGTACATTGTCCATATGTCCTATAAGCTACTCTTCAGGCCAATAATGAGCTTTAAATTTTAAAGTTATCTTCAGAGAAAGGCTTTGAGACCTCTAAGGGTGTGAACAAAAAGAAGAAAGCGACAGTAGCTTCCAGTTCCTTTCTTTCTTTCTTTCTTTCTTTCTTTCTNNNTCTTTCTTTCTTTCTTTCTTTCTTTCTTTCTTTCTTTCTTTTTTTTTCTAGAAGGCTTTAGCTCCATTGTTAAGGCAGAGACAAGAACCCAGAGGTGGATTTTCAGTAGCATTAGCAGTTAAAACAGTCGCTTAATGTGCTCACAGTACTTGGAGGTGTGGACAGAATAAAACAGATCCCTAATAATCATTCAAAATGGTGAAAGAACTTCTACAATTTTAGTATGTCTTGTTGTGTGTGTGTATCTGTGTGTAGGAGTGTGTGTCATTGTGAAAGAAAGTCTCCCAACACCAGAGGCACTGACACAGATGCTCCAAAGATTCCCACGCCTTCATGAGAACCTATGCTCCTGATTTTCCATGGTCATAGTCACCTATGAAGGCTATTTTTACACAGCCGGGCCCTACCTTTTTCCTTTCCATCCCTGATCTGGGAGACTTCAGAGAGTGGTTTACTATGATAGAGGACTGTGAGTTCTGGAAAAGCCAGCTAGGTCATCTCAGGTCTAACTTTTAGGAGTAAAGTGATCGGAATCCAAGGCACTCTTTGAGCTCCAGTTTTCCTGTCTAGAAAAACTGACACAAACCTAAATTTACCCCCTTGTTATAATTAAATGGCACAGTGCCTTGGTCCTTTTCTGGATATAAACCACTGAATACAGATGTGGAGTTAGGCTGCCTTGTGAGAAGCACAGCCATCCTGGCGATGGCCTCTTGGTGTGTTGTTAGTCTGAAAGTATCTGCCATTATATTTCTCTTTTAACCAAAAGCACTAGGGTTTAAAGAGATCCCTGTGAACTTACAAATATGTCATATTAGGAAATATATTATATAATGGTCACTATACTCTATCCAGCTAGCTGAGTTTTATGGTTTCCTGTGAAAATGCATTATTGCCAGTAACAAAAGGAAAAGAAATCAATAAACTACTGATTCATGCAACAACATGGGTGAACTAACACATGCTGACTGGCATAAACAAAGGTCATATTCCATGAATACACATAGAGTAGAACAGAACTATAAACATAGTTCAAATGGTGAAAACTATTTTACAGTTTTTCTTTTGTCTTTCATTTTTTGAGATTTCACACAGGTCAGCCAACTGGCCACATCATGTAACTGGTGATCTTGGGGTCTGGACAATGTTTAAGGCAGGAACCAAACCTTGACCAATACTTCTTAGTTTTTCATATTTCCTTAAGAAGGGTACACAGAAACTTCTAGGCGATGAAATAGTCTCTCTTCAAATTGGTGTGAGTTATGCCATCACATGTGTTTTTCAAAACTGGCAGACACTTAAAATTTGGGCAGTTCACCTATAAACTATATTTCAATATAGAGTATCATCAGCTATCACTGTGGGTATTTCAATTGTATTCATATCTATGGATGTGTGCTGCCATGTTCACAGATGGAAAAATGCGTGAAGATTAAACCTTAAGAAGAACTGTTAGTGACAGAGTGGTCACACTGATGGCACAAAATCATGCTTTGACAATTGTAGAAGCTTGTGATCTCCACGTGAGAGTCTAAGTCTCAACACCATGCATGTTTAAATATTTTGAATAACAAAATTTCAGAGGAGAGGCATCATCACAGTTCAGTTTCCCTTTTAAAAAGGAAAAATAGAACCTAAATTGTTCAGATTCTGAGAGCCAGAGAACCAGCTCCTAGCTTCCACCAAAACAGGGATGTCAAAAAGTTACCCCAAAGAGACATTTGTGTCCTTTCGTCTGGCTTCAGACGATTGAACTATAGACCCCAAGAAACTGAAATTGAAAAGGAATTTGCTGGGGCAAGGAAAAGGCTGAAGCACTGTGCCCGATATAGAGACAGCTTGTCTCCCAGGAAGAAATTTCAGAGGCCAGACAGACAATCCAGATCACCTTGCAGAAGAGAATGGATCATGGACAATGATGATGGCTGGAACCACACTTTGACCAGGACTGTTTAGTTATACAAACCTCCCGCTGTCTATTTAAACCCGAATCTCATGCCAGGTCCCCAAAGATGAACTGGGGGGCACTGGCCGTCTTTGTTCCTCTTCTCAATGTGGACACATTAACTAACTGTACCCCCTGCATTTTGCACTATAGTTATATGTCTCTTTAGCTGGTCTGTTGAGGACAGGTATCCTAACCTTCTTCACTGGGGATATCAGGGCCCAGGAACTGACCTGCCACTACTTCAGAAATACAACCTTCTTCCTGTAATTTCAAGTAAACAGAGTATTTGCTACCATAGTGTGGAGAAATTGATTTTTAAAAGGTATGCCAAGAAGTCATGAAGGTGCTTAAGAAACGAATTTCGCTCACATTGCTTCGACTCAGTATATGTGGCTCTACGTACCTCCTCTCTACACAGCTGGTAACATTAACTGTTTGCCCCTTGTTTCTAAATGATTTTTTTAGGTTTCAATTTTATTACTTATTTATTATTCAGAATTCAGAAGATAATTGAGTGCAAAGATCAGAGAAAGTACTTTTCCTACAACTTTTTTCCCCCTTAATACAACAAAAGCTTGGTTTTGCTGCTAGTGCCCAACACAAGTTCAGAACACAAGAAAGGAAAGCAAAGCAAGGGCTTTCGGCTGGGGGAGGAGCTTGGCTCTCCAACCTTGTCAGCTACAGGAACAGCAGTATTCTGCTCAGCTCAGAAAGAAATGGAGATGTATTAAGGAGCGCAAAAATTGTCTCGAAGCGTGTGCATCTGCGTGTGTGCTGGGCCTGGGGGAAGGGTTTGTCAGCTGAAGTTCCAGGCAGCCAGAAGTCGGAAAGGTAAGAGGTGTGTAAAATCTGCCTTTCAATGGGGGCGGAGGAAGATACTGCCTCTGATGGTCCCAGAGGTTGAATCCCACAGGCGTTATTATCTCCCAAGCCGGTACGTGATTCTCTACAGGAAGCCACATTCAAGAGCAAAAACAACTCTAGGCAGCTGGTTTTCGACGGTTGGGGGGGATATTTGTTCTTTGCTCCACAGATGGGAAAAATCAGCGCCTGGCAGCTGCTGATTGGTGGAAAAGAAAATGGTGATAGTGGAGTGGGAAAGAGGATTTGCTGAGACTCCCCTTGCCTTCTCGACCTGTAATTCTTCCTTAGTCGGCTCCTCTTCACACTCACAACCCTTTTGGGTCCCTGAAGGCTTAAAGCAAATGGAAATCTCAGACTGTATGAACAAAAGCAACCCAAAGGGTGTGTACTCCCTCCCCAGGGCCTGGCTAGGCACACAGGCAGTCTCAGGCTGTCCAGCCCTCGGTGCCAGCGTCCCAGCACGTCCCCCTGAGGAGGGGTCGCCTAGAGGAACCTGGCACAGGCGGAGGCAGAGAAGGAATGGGGGATGGGCAAGAGAGACAGCAACCCAAGTTCAGCCTTTATAGAGCCAGGGTCCCCGAACTCGAGGTGAAGCTCAGACCATCCTCTCTTCCCTCCTCCTGGGGAGCGTGCTCCTGGTACCAGCAGCCCTCACGCATCTCCATCCCATCCCTCCCCAGGAAAGGGGCGAAAACACGAGGCAGGCGAGGGGCGGGGAGAGGCGCTGACAAATCAGCTGCGGGGGCGACGTGGAGGAGCCGGGAGCCAGAGCGCCGAGCAGCAGACGGCAAGAGACCAGCAGGTGCTGCCCTGTCCCTGCCCCTCCGCCCATCGCCTTCCTTCCCACTGCCATTGAAATAAGATCAGGGGGAAAGAGGAGGTATTGAAATTCTGCCGAAGCCAAGGGCGCCGGTAAGTACCTGTAAATCACAGCCGCTCTGGGGACCCCGGAAAGCCCTGGCTAAGAGGAGTCTGGGTGCCTGGAGGAGATCATCTGAGGTTACCTCGGCGGTGGGGACAAGGCTAGCGCGTAGAAAGTACATTACTTGGCTTTCCTCCCGCTGGAGACGTGCCCTTCGATCCTCTCAAAGCTCGAGGGAAACGCCAGACTGCCTGTGGCACCTGCTTTTTCGAGCAGAAACGCTAGGGTGTTTCTTGTTGGGTGCTGGGTCCTGAAAGCTGGGTGCTGGGCGTTGGAAGAAACGTGATCATCCAACTTTCTTCCCCCACCCCGAGCGCGTTCCAGCTTTTATTCGTAGAGTAAGGAGGCTGCCTTTGGCCAGTGATTAACAGAAGTGCGGAGGACACTTGGCAACAGGTGATAAGGGGTTAATGAGCACGGGGTGCAGGGTCTTCCAGCATATTACAGTTGAGGAAAGTGCCCCTAGGTTGAGTGACACTGAAGTGAGACTGCTCAAGTGTACGGACAGCGCCTGCAGATAGCAGATAGCAGACTGGCGAGCTAGTGGTAAGAGGAAGGTCTTGCTTGATTAGAAAACCCTGGGCTGCTGCCAGTTGGCCTGCTGTTCCCTTCATCCTGAAGTGAGCAGTTCCCATTCCTCCCATCTCCAAAGACTAACCACTTACTAACCCCCCTCTGGGTCCTTTCTACTCTTGCCCCCACCACACTTCAGCTCCCCTCCCCCATTCGTTTTCTAGATAGGCTTTATATTTAGAGTGTCGCCTTTGGACCATGGGATCTTGATGGGGTAGGGGACATCCATCTTTTCATGTAACTCCACTTCTCAACTGCTGTAACACCTGCCAGGTGATCCCATCTGGATCCATCCCATCCAAAGTGACTTGACTTTTTCTCAATTGAGTGAAAAAGCAGAGAGACAAGTAACAGCATGCCCAAGTCCTACAAATAAATAAATAAATACATAAATAAAAAGTAAAACCCCAAAATTGTAAAACGAGTGTACACTTACATAAAAATTGGGGGGGCTATTAATTTTTTAGTGGTTTCTTTCTCGGTTTTTATTCTTTCCACTCTAGCTGCTTTAATCTTGTTTTCTTTTACCCAAATTCTCTAATTCAAAATGTATTGTGTATTTTCTAGTGTGGAAGAAAATACAGCTTTAGCCATGGATGTGTTCATGAAAGGACTTTCCAAGGCCAAGGAAGGAGTTGTGGCTGCTGCTGAAAAAACCAAGCAGGGTGTGGCAGAAGCAGCAGGAAAGACAAAAGAGGGAGTCCTCTACGTAGGTAGGTAGTGACACTCTGACTGATGAGTTGCGATGGCTCATAAGTCAGTGCTCGTGTGCAATGTCGGATTCGTGTACATCCCTGCTCCTCAGGAGAGTGACAGGTTTGTGGAGGTGAGAGAGTGTGAGCCTGACTGTTAGCGCTCGCAAACAAATGGGAACAATGTTTTCTTTCCTCGGAAAACTTAATTTCGTTACTTAGGGTTTTTATTTCAGTTTTCAATGTTTCTGTGTGTGATTACACTGGAATATTTAAAACTGACAAGCTGTGCAAAATAACTAAGAATATGCTTATTAATCAAACCCATTTATGGCACCAAGCATGGTGGCACATGCTTGCAGTTCCAACACTGGGGAATTGGAGGCCTAAGGATCAGGAATTGAGGGTCATCTTCAGCTACAGAGTAAAGTCAGAGTCAGTCTGGGTTATGTGCAATCCCAAAGTAAAACAAGCCCCAAACACTCATGGGAACTTGGCTTCTTTCATTATCACTATAGATAATACTTGCTAATTGTAATGAACTGTAATTTTTAAGGTAAGACTTTAGTATGATTGTATTTAATATCTGTAAAAATATACCTGCTTTGGACCCCCAAATAGAAAAAACAAAAACAAAAACAAACAAACAAAAAACCAAGTTGTTTCCAGTGGATCTCCTTTAGAGACCACTTGGTCAGTGTGGACACAGAAACCCAAAGAACCTCAGAAGTGTTTGTGTGGTCACATGCCAGATGATGCATGCATGGAACAATAAATGGTTGATATTTGGTGCCATTTGTGCCTAAGTGTATACCTCAAAGCAGAGGTCAAAACTCTTTTTTCTGTGTCTTTCCATGTGTTCAATTGGGTGCAGTCTTACAAAGCACTTTCAGTTCTTTGGTGGAAGGAAATGCCACACACGTACACACATTCATCTGCAACAGGGACACAGCTGTGCACGGGAGCACAGATGCATGACTCACCTGCCCCTCTTTGCTTCTCTGAGCTTTTCCTCCTTCTTTGGGGGCATCACTCTCGATAGAAGATCCTGGGTAGACATTCAAATGGAGACGGAACAGGCCAGGCGGCAGATATGGCAGAAATGCTACACCAGGAAGTGTGGAGAGACAGAAGTTGTGCTAAGTCTCCAAGAGTTCAGTGGGAAAATTACCCTTGGAAACAGTGGTATGAATGCTTCTAATCAACTTCCCAGCAGATCTCCTTCATTCATTCTTGATAGTTTATTTTTATGTTGACTTAACTCCTTTCTACCTCGAAGCATCCTTTCAGAAAGTTGTGAATTGAGCAGTGTAAGAGAATAGTATAAGTGAGTTAAGTGCTTCTTTTGTGAACAGTGAAGTATAATGTTTTAGGTAGAATCCAGAATATAAAAATCACTCATTTGTAGATTTTGGGGGGCCTTAAGTCTTTCACGTTCTGCAATTACAGGCTCATGACTAACTTTTTTTAAACTTCAGTTATTTAATAAATATATCTTTCTAAGTTTCTTTATTTTTCTTTCCTTTTTTCTTTTTTTTGAGACAGGGTTTTTCTTTGTAGCTCTGGCTGTCATGAAACTCACTATATAGACTAGGCTGGCCTTGAACTCACAGAGATCCACCTGCCTCTGTCTTCCAAGTGCTGATATTAAAGTTATGTGCTACCACCTCCAGGCTAGACCACAAATTTCAAGCAAATCTAGAAGTTATTGAATATTGATTTATTACTATTTCTAGATAATAAACAGATTTTATCAAGTAGAATACTTTTTATTGTTAATTGTGAGCTTGGGCAAATAAATTGCATTTTTCAAAGATTAGTTTTGTTGCTCACTGCAAGGCAATTATATTAAAAAGTATATATATTAGAAAGTAATTTTTCAGTATGTCCAATCTTATTAAAATTACCTATGTCTGTTATTATATTTTGTTTTTGTATTTAACACATGTATAATTAATTTTCTGGTTATGTTCTGGAGTCTAATTAAAAGCTAAACACAAGCTGAATTTAGGATAAAAAGTGGGGTACGAAGATAAGAATCATATTTCTGATTTTTGTCATCTTTTGTTACTGTTCAAACTTATTTTGGCAAATGTGTCTCAGATAGCGCCAACTCTACTGTTTAAGTGTGAAAACCACCACAGGCAGTAAGCAGTGTGGCAGGCACTGTTTCAGTTTGTTATTAAAACAATAAGCTGGAGTGAACTCAGGCTATAGAGATGTGAAAGGAAATCGGGTTATGGACTTACTATCATACCAACATAAATTTAATCCAACCTACATTGCTTCTACCTTTAGGATCTTGAGGAGGTTATTTAATGTCTTTGAACTTCCTTCCTTTTCCCACAAACATATAGTTTATAAAAATGCAATTACCTTGCAGAGCTTTTGTGAAAATGTGGAACTGAGTACACTTTCATATTTAGGAACCTTGGCTTTTATTAGATAAGCTTTTCAACTCAACAATTACTTTGCCAACATGATTTCTTCTTCAATATATAAAACTATTACCAACAATTAGCCTGAAGGATTAGAAACAGCCTGGACTATAACTATGGCTCAGTGGCTCAGTGCTTGTCTGTGTGCAAGCAGCACTGGGTTTGATCCCTGTATTAGAAAGACAGAGGAATAAAAAAAGATTAGAAGTAATCAAAGAAAAATTTTAAATTTCACTTCTGGCTTAAAAGCTTGGCAGGAGCATCATCTCATTCCCTTACATCAAGTGCTTTGGACAACTGTTTTTTTAAGTAATTGAAGAATTGCCACAGTAATCAATTTGCTGTTACTCTTTGTATTATTTGCATAAAATTTCAATAATCATACTTTAGTTACATAAACAAATGTCAGTGGCATGATATATAATTGGAAATTGAGATTAGAGTCAAAATTTTTTTCTTCACATAATGCTAGTTTTATAGTATTAAGTTGAAGAAAATCACCTTCAAATTCTGTGTCACTGTTTGCTGAGCGACACATCCCACTCTCAGGAGACTTATTACTTGTGCTTAGAGAGTAAGCATGTGAAACAATGTCATAGAGGGGTTCTCACAGCTGTCACCACTCTGCAACCTTGTGATTTCCCAAAAAGCAAGACAGGGTTGAGAGCAGGGCACCTCAGCTCATAGAAGCCATGTTGTCCCCCAGCTTCCATATTTTGCTTCTTATTTGCCACTGGGGCCTGCTTTTTAGCTAGATATTATCACTTAGATTTCACTTGTAAACTGAAGGGAAATTATCATTTATAACTTAACTGATAATTATGAAAACAAAGATGAGATATTATTTTGAGATACAGCAACTTCATCAAGACCATCATTTGTCTTCCATTAAAAAGGCATTCCATGGTTTATCAAATGTTTAATTCTCCCTGCTGCCGAGGCAGAGGAGACAGACCCAGGACCAGCAGTCAGCGTTTCTTTCCATTAGTCATGGTCTGAAAGTTTGTAGGGAGTGAAGCAAAGGGATACAGAAGAAAGGCACTCTCACACACAAGCTCTCACACACAAGCTCTCACACACAAGCTCTCACACACAAGCTCTTCTACTACTTGTTGTGCAATATATTCAAATTCCAGTTGTGACTTTGATAGCACTTGTCCCCAACAACACAATTTAAATATCTGTTACAGCACTGCATAAATTAAGAGCAATTATGCAAGGTATGAACTTTGCTGCTAGCTCTTCACCCTCAAATCACCACACCAATAACCCATTATAATTGATGACTAAGTTAAATCGCTTCTTCTGGAATTTGTTGGTGAGTTGCCACTCTCCTTCTGTTACACAGTTCTCAGAAACAGCAACACCTGTGGGTGTGTTGGCTCTTGTCTCCTGGAGATGAGTCCATGCGGTATTTTACAGAATTGCGTTCCAGAAAGAGAAGGCTGACCAGCTGAGGTGAGGGCACAACAAGGCAGTAAGATGAAAAATGCTGCGAGTAATTGCTTGATGGAAGAAACAGTTGAGGGCTGGAGAGATGGCTCAGAGGTTAAGAGCTCTTCCAGATAGTCCTGAGTTCAATTCCCGACAACCACATGGTGGCTCACAGCCATTTGTAATGAGGTCTAGTGCCCTCTTCTGGCCTGCAAGCATACCTACAGACAGAACACTGTATACATAATAAATAAATCTTAAAAAAAAACAGTTGACTATTCAGAGTGCAAAAATGTACGACTGAATTTTAAACAATTTAGGAATTAGCAATTACTTCATAGACTGGTTAGTGTTTGCCAGTTTGACACAGAGTACAGCGCAGATGTGGTCATTACTGTTTTCCTAGATAGTAAACATGCAGCTAGACTGGTTAGTGTTTGCTAGTTTGACACAGAGTACAGCGCAGATGTGGTCTTTACTGTTTTTCTAGATAGTAAACATGCAGCTAAAGATCTGGAGATGAATGTATAAGCTTACACTGAGTATGTGAAGTATCGGAAGCCATTGCCTCAGAGGAAGTAATGCCATCTCAGCACCATGCTAAAGGAACTATCAGGGAGAGCTCATGACGTGAAGCGTTGTGGAGGTTTAAATGAAAATGCTATCCAGAGGTTCATGAACTTGTTTCCTGCTAGTGGAACTAGGGAAGGCGTATGAGGTGTGGACTTGTTGAAGGTGTGTCACAGGGGTAGGCTATTAAGCTTCAAAAGCCACCCATCATTCCCAGTGTGCTCTTGGTCTGCTGATTTTGGATCAAGATGCAAACTCTCAGTTGTTCCTGCTGCCCTGCCGTTCCTCTACCACTGTGGACTCTAATGTGCACAATTCTATAGGACATGAAAAAGATACCCCAGAAGGAATATGCAACGAGAAGAAGACAGGCAATGTTAGAACTACTTCATATGTTATTTTTGCAAAAAAGTTAATCTACAAAATGTAAGATAAACATTAGCTTTAATATTTTATCATTTCTCAACATACTTATAAATGAGTCAGAATGCTTAACAGTTTGAATAATAGCCCCAAGCCTTCCCCTGCCTAAGCAGTTTACCCATCCATTATTAGGTTCTGTACAGTGCCCCCACTCTACAGTGCCTTGCACAATGAGCAGTGCCTGTGAATATACACAGACAACACACATGTAAAACACTGGAGCGTGCCCATTCATGCCAGCTCTTGTGGCCTTCACTCTGCTTCTTCTAGTGTGGTGATCTGCCTCGTGCCTTCAGCTTCAGCTCTTCCTTCTTCAGCACTGTGTGTGTAAGAACCAGAGCTCTCACCAAGTCTGCATCCTGCATTAAACACAGTGCTCGGGGGCCTTCTGTGAACTATTTCCTGTGATACTTTTACTAAGATAATGATGCAGTTTTTTTTTTTTTAATGAAGAGAATGTTGAAACATGGACTCTGTACTGGGCAGTCTTTATTTTCAAAATGAAAGTTCCTACATACTTTTTTTTTTTGGTAAGTAGGGAGTTGAATGATCTCCTTTTAAAAATATAATTTTAAATATATATGCAAATTTCACTTAAGGCTGTGCTTACATATGTTCAAAAACATCTTCCAAATGCTTTAGCATACTTCTGTACATGTTCTTAGATCTAATTGGTCATATTATTAGATGGTAGATAATGAACATCTGAAGTTTAAACAATTGTGGAGCTAGAAACCACCTGTTATACTAGGTAGTGTTTGCCAGCTTTACTGGGAATAGAGGTAAGTGAGAAGAGGAAAGACCACTGGAGGAACTGCCTGCATGACATTGATCTGTGGGAATTTTTGCAAGGGTATTTTTCTTGGTTGCTAACTGATGCAGGAGGGCCCAACCCATCCGTTGTGAGTGGCCCCACCCCTGGGCAGGTGGTCCTGGGTGCTATGAGAAAACAGGCATGGAGAGCAAGCCAGTAAGCAGTGTTCCCCAAGGCCTCTTCATCAGCTCCTGTCTCCAGCTTCCTGCCATGCATGAGTTCCCACTTTGGTTTCCCAAGATGATGTCCTTCTAAACTGCAAGCTGAAATAAACCCCATTTCCAACAAGTTGCATTTGGTCATGGCATTTAGTACAAAACAGAAGAATTTGATTTGTAACTTAATTATGTACAGGGAATAATGAAGTTCATTATAAACATTGATATCTGTCCTTTGTATTTACTGTGCACTTAGCCTCTAGGAAGCTATGCATATGATATGGGTTTGTTCTAGTTTTTTCTACTTATTTCCTGTACACTTAACAAGATTTTTTTCTAAATAGTGAATTTTTAAAATACAGATTGTTAAATCTCTTTCCATACACAACTCTAAATCTCTTTCAGTTTATATGTCTTCATTTCCTTTTATCCTTCACATTCTTCTCTGTGTTGATAGGATTATGGTAGTTAATGTTCCTCTTTGTTCCTTTTTATTCTTTTCTTCATTTTCTTGTTAATATTGGGGATCAAATTCAGGGCCTTGCATATCTGAAAACATTGCTATACCAAGAACTATGTCTTCAGCCCTATAACTTCCACTTAAAATTTGTATTTTATATATATATATATATATATGTGTGTGTGTGTGTGTGTATGTGTGTGTGTATTTAAAACTGTGGATATTAATTGCACAAAATGAGTGGTTTCATATGATCTTCTCATACATGCATTTATTATACTTGGTTTATACACACCCTTCTATTGCTCAGTTTCTTTTCATTGTTTGTAGAGATGATCCTTTTCAAATTCCATTGTGATTACTCATTGTTCATGGTACTGTTGCATAAGGATGTTTTAATGTAAGTATGTAACACATGATCATTCACAATGCTTGTATTCACTTTGATCATGTTTTCCCATTAGTCTATGATTCTTTCTCTCCACATCTTTAGTAGTGCCCTCTTACTTTTGTTTCCGTTTAAAAAACCCATTCCATAGTGCACATATGAGAGAAAAAATGATGCCATATTTATCTTTATGAGCTGGCTCATTGCACTTATCATGATGACCCATCCATTTTCATACACATATAATTTTATTATTCATTATGATTGAGTAAATTAAGAAATTCATTACAGGGAGAATTCTGAAAAAAATTATAAATAGAATTTCCAACCATGCCACTTCTGTGTAAACACCAGAGTTAGCATGGAAAAATGATATACTGCATACCCATGCTTATTTGACCACTCAAGCGCAGCCCATTATGGAATCAGTCCAGTTACTCACCAATGGATGAATGTGAGGAGAGCCTCTGGAACATATCAAAACCAGAGCTTTTTAAGTGAGCCTCAAATCTACAAAAGCCATATAACTCTAAAGGTATGAATTATATTGGAAAACTCAACCTTAGAGAGGTCATAATTGAAGTGCTTTACAGACTTTTAGTAATATATGCAATAATTATTTGTTTAGTAATGGCTAAGATGTGAGGTTTTTATCTTCCATACAGTTTGATTGTGCCCATAACATGCTCTTACTTAATATTAGACAAATAACTTAATTATGATTTTTCTTTATGCATGAAATGGACACTGAAAGTCTACTTCCGAGTTTAGGTGAGGTGAAGCTGGTCTAGAGGTTGAGCAGATGTTGGTGCCTTCTTCCCTTCTGCTTGTCTGTTGGAGTTTGGCCAGGCTCTATTCTGCTGCGCTTTTACAGCGTCTGCAGGTCTGCACATAGAGTCTTTCTAAGTCCCGTGATTTCTCACTTTTCCCTTTTATAAACTGATATCAAGCATTAAGCAAGGGTTAGATAAAAAGTCATTATGCTTTGTGAAAATCTTTTTTCTTTTTTTGAAAATTAAGTTTTATTTATCTGATACATAAAGGCACAAAATATTTACCTAAAGTGAGACCCCTTGTGATGTTTCTTACATGTTTACATTGTGAGATCAGATTACACATCTCTGTCACCTCAAATATGTCAGATCTTGCTGGGTATGGTGACATACACCTTTAATTCCTGCACTAGGGAGGCAGAGGCAAGCAAATCTCTTGAGTTCAAGGCCAGCCTGTTCTACAGAGCGAATTCCAGGACAGCTAGGGCTGTGCAGAGAAATCCATGAAAAAACAAAGAACAAACAAAACACTTATGAGATCTTTATGACAAACACCATTAAACTCTCTTGTAGCATTTTGAATTACCCCATACCCTGATGCTGTCTGTGATCACCCCATTGGAATAGCACAGAGTTGCATACTGCTGACTAACTAAACTCTCTGCCCATCAATTATGCTCTCTGATTTTCCCTCCTGCACTCACCTGGAGAGGCCTCTGCTGGCTTTCATGTGTTCTGGTGGCTGAATCTCCCCAGTTCAATGAGTTTTGTGAGTGTTTGGTTTTGATTGTCCTTTGAGTTTGTCTTTGCATATGAACTTCAAAATATTGAGATGGTTTAATTGGCTGAATGAAAATCCAAGGACAGTTTAAGCCTTATGCATTCAATTTCTTTGCTTTTAGGTTCCAAAACTAAGGAAGGAGTGGTTCATGGTGTGACCACAGGTAAGTTGCACTGGTTTTTATCCTGGGGTGATATCTAAAATGTCCTCTAAGTCAATTGCACCTTATGCTTGTGGTTCAAAATGTTGCTGTCAAAACCACTGCCTACAGAGGAACACTGGTCAGTTTACTTTTTATATACCTTTTTTAAAAAAAAATTTGTTTTGCTTTGTTGATACTCAGCATTGCTATGAAGGTCAGACTGGCTTCTGCTTCAACCTTCTAAGTATTGGTATTATAGGCATGCACCAATGTACCTCACATACTGGCTTTGTTTAAATCTTATTGTTCATGAAGTATTTTTAAATAGACAAATATGGATTAAAGATTTATAGCCCAAATGTCTAATGATTAAGAATGAAGACTTTAAATTTGCCAGCCATGCTTATTCTTAATGGTTTGGTATTTGGGTATTTGGCTCAGAAACAGACAAACAAACAAAAAGGCCACATGATAAATAAAATGTAATAATGCTATTCTTTCCTCAAATATTTTATATTTTATATAAACATTTCTCTAATGTTTGGTATTTGGATCATAAATTATACTGATTATAACATTTCCTCTGTGATTAAGGGTTCTTTTCAGAAGATATGCTTAGGAGTATGTTATTTAAAAAATTCTATATAGTTTTTTATTTATGTCCACTTGGCACAATTTCAGAAGGAATTTCAATAAATCTAAAATAAGACTTACAATAAAGGAGAAAACCGGCAAAGATGATGGAGTAATGTGGGGAGGTAAGTGTGTAGTAGAGCAATAAAAGGTTAGGAAAGCAGATCAGATGGGAAACAAATACAGTCGAGTTGCCACAACTGTAGCCATACTTTCTAGTGTACATTCATCAGCATTAGACTTCCTGCAGTGGAAAGAGACCTGTCAGGAATGTAATTGATATGACAAGGAAACCTTGGCCATGATAAAACAATGCAATATAGCAAGTGTCCATCAACAACCTGTAAAACAGAAACACATAAAATATTCCTCTTACTTCAGTATGGGAAATATGCAAAACCCAGAGTCAGACCTTGATTCAGACTTTTGTTTATTCATTTATGCATTTTTTTTATTCATTTTGCATTCCAACGTCAGTTCTTCCTTCAACCCCTCCTTCTGTCCATTCCTCCCCCCAACAGTTTACCCCTCGTACACACCTCCCAAAGAGTAAGGCCTCTCATGGAGAGTCATCAAAGCTTGGCACATTAAGTAGAGGAAGGACCAAGACCCTCCCCTCTGCATCAAGGCTGAGCACTGTATCCCATCATAGAAAATGGGCTCCAAAGAGCTAGCTCATGCATCAGGGATATATCCTGATCCCTCTTCCAAGGGCCCCTCAGATAAACTAAGTTATACAACTGTCTCTCGCAAGCAGAAGGCAGAGTTCGGTTCCATGCAGGCTCAACAGCTATCTGTCTCGAGTCTGGGAGTTCACACGAGTTTGGTTCAGCTGTTGCTGGACAGAGTCATGATCCTAACCTCACTTGCTCATTTAATCCCTCCTCCCAGTGATACCACTCTTGGACATATTCCCAAAGGTCACTCAGTCATACCACAAGGAAACCTGCTCACCAATGTTCATAGCAGCATTATTCATAATGCCAGAGACTGGAAACAACCTAGAAGCCCCTCAACCAAAGAATGGATAAGGAAGATGTGGTACATTTACACCATGGAGTATTACTCAGCTGTGAAAAAAACAATGACATTATGAAAATTCCAGGCAAATGGATAGAACTAAAAAAATTCATCCTGCGTTAAGTAACCCAGACTCAGAAATACAAACACAGTATGCATAAGTGGATATTAAATGTAAAGCAAAGGATAACCAGACTACAATCCATAGCTCTAGAGAAGCTAGGAAACAAACAGGACCCTGAGAGGGCCACATGGACCCTGGAAAGGGGAATTAGATGAGATCTCCTGGGTAAATTGGGGGCAAGGGAGGGTGGTAAAGGAGAGGGAATGGGACCTAGAACATGAGGGAACAGGATGGTCGAGTCAGGGGAGGGATGGAGTGGGAAAGCAATGAAAGAAATATCTTGATTTTTCTCCATTATGGGGAGAAACCTGGTGTTAGGGAAATTCCCATGAATCCGCAAGGATGACCCTAGTTAAGACTCCTAGCAATAGTGGAGAGGGTGCCTGAACTGGATTTCTTGTAATCAGGTTGGTAAATAATCCAACTATCATTGTAGAACGTGCATCCAGTAACTATGAAACCAAATGAAGAGATCCACAGCCAAGTACCAGGCTGAGTTCCAGGAATCCAGTCCACTTTTTTAAAAAATTTTTTTATTGTTTTTTTTTAATGTTTTTCAGTGGCCCTTTCCTGAGAGACATTTGTCAGGGAAGAAAAGGGCTTCATCCCTTTTCACACAACCTTCTGATAAAGAATGAAGCTGCAAAAGAAAAATTGAAGCCCAGGAACACAGGCTCAAAGATCACAGAGCTGACACCCTCTCTCTCTTGTTGACCAACAGGAAGTGTAGACAGTGAGACAAATAAATAGGCTGCTTGGTTTCTGGAGGCTGAAAGAAAGGCAAACGTCAGCACAAATATAATAAGACACAGAGATTAGACAGGCGGAGAGTGTCATGAAGAGGCCCACTCTAGAGTAATGGTGATCCTGTTTTGGTAGTTGAGGGAGAAGCAATGTGGTTTACAACACAAGTAGCAAGTGGTGAGGTTCAGAGTCTTCTGTGGTGACAGGCTGCAGAACTCTCTGTTGGCAAGTTTGGAAATTTTTAGTGTTCCCCTAAATAGTAGGATGTAGGACATGAGTTTTTAATGTTGTGTAGAAAGAGAGTGGGAGCAAGGGAGGGAGAAAGGGAGCAAGGGGGGGAGAGGGGGTGTTTATACAATAAGCAATATTTTACTAATATTTTCTAAGGAATAATAGAAAGTTTGCATTTCCATAGTTTAATAATGCTGAAAATTATACATACTGTATTTTTATATTTCTTTAGTCTATTAAAGAATTTGAGATATCCCACAGTAAATAAATGTGCATAATATGGTATAGCCCAGGGATCTTGGAAGGTTCACTACTGAAGCTTCCTCTTAGTACTTACTGTATCAAATGAATCTAGTGTTTCACAAAACTCTATGAGAGACTCTGTTAGGCCACAAGGACACAGCGATGTGGCTGCAGCAATATGAACTGTTGTTCTACTAGTTAAGTACCCTGGCAGTGGTAAAATATCAAATGAACTGTCACAGTTAGTCTGCTGTTCTACTAGTTAAGTACCATGGCGGTGGTAAAACATCAAATGCACTGTCACAGTTAGTCTGGTGATGAATAGATGCATTGTCAAAAAGATGCCACAATAAGTACCATTCCTCCCATCGCCTATAAATAAAATGCTTAATTTATGAAGTAATATTATTTAATATAAAACCCAAATTTCAGTTACACGGACAAATGTTTTTGGCAACCACCTCAATATGAGAATAGAGGAAGAGTTGGTGGTTTATTGTGCTGGGTATAAGTGCCCATTTCAGGTGAATCATACCCACTCAGTGATATTTCCATTATTGTTAGTAATGTTTACACAAAGAAGAAAGAGACTCCCCTGCAGCTTGCACCCTTACCTACCACCATTAAAGTTCCCCCAAGTTTCCCACCATAGGTTTTCAGCAGGAATACAAACTAAGAAACTTCGGTGGTAACTTTTCTACTTATCAAATCCAAAGAAAAGAAAATCTCTCAGTCAGTTAATCCTTCAAAATAAATGTAGAAAACATCTTAAATTCTACCATTTTGATTTCATGATATTGTTTCAGTTGCCAGTATATGTGTCATGTGGCAGGGATATAAGAATACATTTCATTAGATTTATTGAAAGACATCTTTGAAGTTGTTTCAGAATAAACAGTGGGGCTGCAAAACGGGCTCAGCAACTGGGAGCTGTGATTGCAGAGGATCTGGTGTGCTTCCCAGCTCCCACTTGACATCTTGTAAGCATCTCTAACTCTAGAGCTTGGGGAACTTAATCCTCTCTTGACCTCCAAGGACCTTGCATAGATGGAGTACACACACATATATATACACACACAAAAGACCTGTGCACATAAAAAAGTACAAAAATTTTGTAAAAACTTAAAAATAATGATGATAAACCTTATTTATATAACTATAATGTGAGGTTTCATGAATATTTTATTTAATTTTTCACTTTATTATTGTATGTATAATAACTTTATAATTAAAATTTTTCTTTTAGCAACTAAATAACATATAAATCTAATGATTAAAATTAATTTGGACATTAAGTTTGGCATTAAGTTCCTTTTTGGTAAATTAAAAATTGCTTGTTAAATATCTGCCAATGCATTATATAAGGAAGGAAGAAGACAGCTGTGCCCATGATTTTAAAGAGCTTAAAACATAGAGACAGATGTAGGTAGACATATGGTAAATTTTTATAACATTCTCAGTGTTTGCCACTGAGATATAGCCAGAAATTCATGAGGCCATGGAGAAAGAAGGAGTCTTTTGCAGGTCTTTAACAGGCTATGACAGTTGAGTGGATTAAAACAGAGAAACTAAGTGGAAGCGGGCTTCTGATCAGATGGAAGTCTACTTACCAATTAGACAAGACGGACACATTGGGATAAACACAAGTTGGTTTGAATTCTACCATATCTATTGATTGGGAGGTGTGCTGGCTGGCTTCATGTGTCAACCTGACACAAGCTAGAGCCATCAGAGAGGAAGGAGCCTCAGCTGAGGAAATGCCTCCATGGGATCCAGCTGGAAGGCATTTTCTCTGTTATTGATCAATAAGGGAGGACCCAGCCCATTGTGGACGGTTCCCCCCTGGCCTGGTAAGAAAGCAGGCTAAGCAACCCTGGAGAAGCAAGCAGCACCCCTCCATGGCCTCTGCATCAACTCCTGCCTCCAGGATTCTGCCTTGCTTGAGTTCCTGTGCTGACTTCTATCAGCGGTGAATAAAGATGGGAAGTGTTAGCTGAATCAACCTTTTCCTCCTCACCTTGCTTTTTGGTCATGGTGTTTCACTGTGTCAATGAAAACACTAAGATAGTAGCTAAATACTCTTGATCTTGATTATAAGGTCTTTAGCCACAAAATAAATGTCATTTATTGAATGAATAAAACACAAAAAGTTTGTCTCCTTTTGTACTTTAAGGCAGTGTCAGTGAGTAGATAAACTATAGACCTTAAAGTCAAAATATAGTCCTACAGATATTTATCTTTTAACCACATATATTATCACTACCATATGTTGTCATTTTATAATATTGTTTAAAGTGGGAATCATGTATAATTTGCACTTACTGTACAATTTTTGTGTTTTAAAAACAGATTAAAGTTTTTATTTAAATAAAGATGTGTGCACAAAATGTAAAATTTATGGCTGGCAGAAAATATGAATACATAAAAAGACAAAACCTATTTTGCTTTGCTTTGAGTTGTTTTAACAAGAAAATATTAATCTCAAGCAAAACTTTTTGTCATATTCTTGGAAGAAAAATAACAACCTGAAACAGAATTCAGTAGGATTCCAGTGATGTTTAAAAACAAATTTTCTAATATAGCGCTGTCCTGGCCTTTAAAATTAGACTGGATTCTCAGTGCTCTCAGGAAGCAGACAGAATGACAGGGAGCTCATAGGCAGACTTACAGAGCTCAAACCTAAAAGGCACAGAGTCACTTATGTGGATGCTGGTTGCAGTGTGCATGACCTTCAGGCTTCCTCTCTCTGCCTGGTCTGAGGGATAAGCCCTGTGCCTTTACAAATAATGTAACTTCAGTTACAGAACTTGTCCCTTGTAAATTAATTTTCTTCGCCCACATTATTAGGTTAATGTTCCTGTACTGAAATCTGTACAGTTCAGTAGTCACGTGACTGGCTGATGTACTGTGACTCCTCGGATTATGAGAATCCAAGTTTCTCAGAGAGTATGTGAAGAAAAACATATGTTATTTGCTTATGAGAAAAACACACATGGAGAGTATGAACTCAAACAACCTAATCCTGAAATCTGGCACAAAAGCAAAAGAAAAAAATGTAAATGAAAGGCAGACATGACATCCATGTTGATAAGAACTTGGAGACATCAGGGTTTGTAGATATAAGATGTAGAGGTTCAGGTACAGACAGGTTCCTTTACTTATTTGTTTTATTGTTTTACTTAGCATTGTTTAAGAAGTGGAATCTCTTGCCTTTCACTTCTTGTGTAGAACTATGGAGTTAAGGGAAACACATTTTATTTTATTTTGAGTTCTGTTTTACACACACACACACACACACGGAACTGGGAAAGACTAGCTTAACAATTAGGTGTCTTTCTAGGATGACACAGAGAATTTTTTATATGAAAATAAGTCTTTGCTCATAAATACCTTCTAAACTATTTGTAGGATCTTCGCTGAACCTTAACTTGTCTAAAAAACACATTAAATAGCCATAAGTGTGCTCTGTAAATCTATTTTCATATTTACTAAAATTTTAGCTTCCCTGTTTCCATTAAAGTGGCTGAAATTTTGTCCCAACAGGTTTGTTTGACTGGAGAGATGGCTCAGTGTTGAGGAACACTTGTTGCTCTTCCATAGAACCAGAATTATGTTCTCAGCATCCTGCTGGGAAGCTTTTTATCCTCCTGTAAGGTCAGCTTCAGGGACCTGACACCACCTTCTGGCATCCTTGTGCACTTGCAAACATGTGCACGTACCTGCCCCCACCAGACACAAATACACATAATTAAAAATAATAATCATAAAAAACCCATCATTTTCCTCTACCATGTCCTCACCTATCATTTATCTCCAAAACATACGAGGAGCATGTATGAGCACTTAGCGTCCCATTATCAGAATTGCTTAAGGCAACACTTGCTTTAGAGTTCAACTGTTTTTGATTTGGGGATAAGTGCATACCTATAATGATATATATGTCTTGGCAATGGGACCCAGGTCTAAACTTAAAATTCACATATATTACACATACCTTTTATGTATTTTCTGAAGGCAATTTCATACTCTGTTTTAGAATAATTCTGAGCATATATCAAAGATCATGGTGTGAAATTTTCTACTAGTATTAAATTGGGCCTGCTCAAAAGTTTAGGATTTAGGAACATTTTTACTTTTGTGTTCAAAGTAATGATACTGGATTGTGAGACATGTTTGCTCAGAGGGATAATGGAAGTGAACTTGGTGAATGAGATAAAAGCGTTGGCACTGAAAGTGAATAGGACTGAGATGCTTGGACTGGCAACTAGACACTGCACCAGGAGCATGGTTTTCTGCCCATTTGCCTCAATGCAAACCAAACCTTGCTTGCTTTGTGTTACAACTAAATGTTCAGGATTTTCTAAGCTATGCATAATTATAGCTCAGATTCTGTCTTTGGCTGAAAGAGGTCACTTCTACCTTGGTGTCTTGTTCTTCCACTCTTGTTGCCTATGGTATGTGTGTCTATAGTGTTGACAACTGATGGAAGAGTAGTTATTTAAAGTCTGTCACACCACCATCTTTTAATATGGTGTTGCTCTTGATTTTCTTAAGTGGCTGAGAAGACCAAAGAGCAAGTAACCAATGTTGGAGGGGCAGTAGTGACTGGTGTGACAGCAGTCGCCCAGAAGACAGTGGAGGGAGCTGGGAACATTGCTGCTGCCACTGGATTCGTCAAGAAGGACCAGATGGGCAAGGTAAGTCTGCCTGTTTTATACTACAATGATAAACTCGGAACACCACTATCCTTCACATATATTAGAAAGCAGCCATTGGATATGCATGGGGGGCACTGCATTTTTATAGGGCTTTTCATCACACTGTTAATCCTGGCAAATGCCATGCACACTGCACAATATCCCTGATTGTTTTAATTTCTGGAAGAAAACTACAGAAATGAACAGTATCGTAAGTGCTAAAGTATTGGTGACATTTCAGAAAGAATGGCTGCTTTCATGTGAATGGTGGGTCTGGAATTGCTCTTTGTAAGAACAGCAATTTGTTACCATTCCTAGTTCCCAAATTTCAAGGATGAAGATCTTTTATTTGATTTCTCTTACTAAATGACATATTTGCATATCAGATATCAACTCATTACCAAACACATGCTTTTGCAAACTGAGACTGAAAGTGCCTACCAAACAAAGATCATAGTTTCATATGGTGATTTCTAACCTCCAGAATTTTAAATTTGTTTCTGGATAAATGTGGGGCCTTAATGACATATTCTAGGTATAGCAATGGAATCTCTTATCAGAAAAATGCACGATCACATTCATATACCAAAGGACGAAAGGAAGGCTGTCAACAGAACCTCTATTTAAAACTATTTCCTGATTTTATAATGAGGAATGTGTAATATGTAGAGGGGAAGTGAGTACCAGTTTCCTGCAGCTTGTTGGAGTTACCTTGATGGCCCTAGCTAGCACACATCTATCTGAACTATCACTTCTCTGGTCATGGCCAATGCACAGCTTCCTCTGATTGAATTATGGAATAAAGGAGTTAGTAGAATAATTTGTTGCTTTGGATATAGGAAGTTTGGGAAGCATGTTTCTTTCCATTTCCCAGTTTTCTTGCTCTTAAAATATGCAATGTAAATCACAAATGGTTCATTAAAGAACTTCACATTAACTTGGGCTTGTTTTCTACCTTTTAAAATACCAGTCCTCATTTTAATAGTCTAAAGCAGAAATCTACCAATGTTATAAAATGAAACATTTGCAGATATTTCTCTTTGGGGTATTGTAAGTTCTTAAAATTTCCTAGTATAAAAATGAAGCCATAAACATAGAAATTGGAGTAAGAAATTGATATAAAACCCAGTGGGTTTGGGATTAAAATGGTGGATCTTCATGCTATACTGGTCATTTGCTAGGCATGAAAGCTTGTATGTGTGTGCTCCGGCGTGCGACTGTGGTATGTGTGGTTTTCATGTGACTATATATATATGCGTGTGAGTGTATATGTGGTATGCATGTGTATATGATGTATGTAGTGTATCTGTGGTTTGTGTGTGTGTGTATTTGGTACACAAATCCATTTTTACAGGCATATATGGAGGCCATAGGCTGCTACTGGGATCTCTTTGTTCTCCCAGGATTTACCTGCCTTTGTTTCCTAGTGTTGGGTTTGCGGGTGTGCTCTGTCAAGCTGTTTTGTTCTCCATGTGGGTGTTGGGTATCTAAATTCAGGACCCCATGTTAGTGCATCAGTCACATTACCCAGTGAGCCAACTGTCTAGCTCCTTTTATTCATTTTTTCTTTTGTTAGAAATAGATCATTTTCATACAAAATATACTGAATATAACTTCCCCTACCCTAACTGCTCCCAGTTCCTCCCATCTCCCTTCCCATCCTCATCTGCACCATTTCTGTCTATCCTTAGAAAACAAACAGGTAGCTAAGCAATCATATTATAATAGAGAAAACTAAAGCAAACAGGAGGAAAAGAGTCAAAGAAAAAGCCTGAGAAATACATATGGACACAGAGGCACACACATTTGCATACACAAGAATCCCCCCTCCCTACCAAACCCTCACAAAACCAGAAGTCATAACATATATGCAAAGACCTGTAGCATTAAGAAAATGCCCTGACACAATATTATGGGGCAAAGAACCTCTAAAGATGCCACTGTGTTTGTTTTGTGTTGACCATCTGCTGCTAGGCGTGGGGCCTACCCTTAACTGCGAGTTTCTCCAGTGAGACTCCCTTGGAGAAAGCTAAGTTTTCATTTGCAAGTGGTTATAAACTGGAGAGAGCTTCTGGGTTGGGGTGGGGGAATGTGTTCACTTCTCCTTTCTGCTCTAGGATTCCATCTGGTGAAGACTTGTGCCAACCCTATGCATGCATGGTGCCACAGGCATATGTGGGTGGGTTCTGTTGTGTTTAGAAGGCCTTGTTTTTAGGGTGTCCTCCATCCCCTCTGGCTCTTACACTCTTTTGTCCATTTTTAACCCAGGTTATTTACTTCCTTTCTATTGAGTAGTTCAAGTTCATTAAAAAAATTAACACCTAACAGATGCATGGTTCACAAACTGATTCTTCTATTCTACAGGATACTTCTGTATTCTGAGAGTTGTCTGATTTGCAGTGGAGAAGCTGAGAGTCTCATGCCATTTGATTTGTGTGTTTTTGTAGCCTGTAGTGTTTTAATCTGATCCAAAAAAAGTATTGCTCAAACCAATGTCAAGAAATTTTCCTTTATGTTTTCATGTATTATTTTCAAGGTTTGAATGTTGTGTTCAATTTTCCATTCTGCATGTGACTGTCCGCATTGCCAGTGATGCTTGCTGAAAGTTCCCCAGTGCAGTTTTCACTGCTGTGTGCTTTTGATGCATTTGGCCAAGGTTGACTGATGTCCAGTCTGTGGGTTTAAAGGTTCTCTGCCCCATTGCATGCATTATGTAACTGTTTTTATGCCAGTACACTATTGCTTTGTTACTCCAGCTTTGTGACAGTTTGTCAAATCTGGCATTCTAATGCCTCCAGTTATAAATCTGAAGTATTGGTATGATAACTTATTGTTCAAGGTGACTTTGAACATTTAATGTCCTCTGATTTGACTCTTCTTGGTTTAGGGCTTTTGTCTGTGTCTGGAAGATGTAGTATTTTAGTTGGGACCAGGGACACATCTCAGATCTAAGCTATTTTGGCCAAAATGAACTTCTGATGTTATTGATTCTACAGATCCATGAATATAGGTTATCGTCCCATTTACCTCTGTCTTCTCAATTTCTTTCATCAGTGTTTTACAATTTTTAGTTCTCAGAGACTGTAAAACCTGCGTTAAATTTATTTCTAAGGACTTTATTTTTGTTGATGCTTTCAATGCTATTAATACTATTTAAATGGAATTATTTTCTTTCTTAGATACCTTTAAAAAATGCTTCTTAATTTTGCATATTGAGTTTATATCTGAAACTTTACTGTATTTGTTTATTAGCTGTTTGGTGTACTATTTACAGTTTTTGCATATATATCAATAAGCACATAACACACACATACACACATATGCTGTGCTGTATATGTACAAACAGGGATAATCACTGGCAACACCAAATGTGGAAAATTTTATAAGTGACTAAATGATCGATAGACTTGATCTACATTTAACTGTGTAGCAAAGCTTATCAGTTGCTCCAAACTTGTTCAGTTGATAGTTACAATAGAAATTGGCCAATACACACTGGCAGAAATGCAAGCTAGGCATGGTTTTATGTACAGAAGATCAGTCTATTCTCCATTTTGACTGAGAGAAAGATCTGCTTGGATGGAGAATATTGGACAAAGGAAGTTACAGGAGTTCATACTGTTGAGTAACGGTACAGTGCTTACAGCTCAGAGCTAGTCACTGGAGCATTTGTTTGGGACATCCGGCCAGTCTGTCTTCTACAGCTGCTCAATGGTATTCTGTACGGGGATGCTGTTCAATGTGACTATTGCTAAATAAATACATATTTCTTTTATTCAATTTAGAGCATTCTGAAAAGTTGTAACCAGACTTTTAAAAACATTTTAAAATGTGTGAAAGCACTGTATCAATTGTGGAGCTGCTGCCCTGCATACATGATGTTGCTCTGCCTCTCATCCTGTCCCTGTTATGCATTGACCTAATCCACACAGTAACTCACTGTTTTTATAAAAGTAAGCTTGAAGCACCAAGGCTCAGGAGTGTTAATTATGTTTCTCCAGAATCAAAAGGAAGTTTGATTTTGAAATTTTTCATCAATAGAGTATAAATAAAATTTGAAAACCTGTATTTCAATACAGGATAAGATATGTGTAGTCTATAATCAGTCCTTAATTCATAAGTGGGTGGCTAATTAAGTGTGTGCTGAGTGAAGAAGACCAAGGCAGAATGAACAGTGTCAGGAGTGACATGGTCTGTAATGTTTATTGCATTCCTCTTCCTGCCTCCACTTAGCATGATTGACATATGCAGCATCAGGCAGATTAAATTTTAAACACTGAAACAGAGCTCGATGAGAGGACATGTGCTGAGTTTAGGTGAGTCATGTTATCCTCATCTCACTAAGCAGCCACCGGCTATAGGCAGCCTTTCAGATCTCTCTGAAGAAATGCACAGATTACCAGTGACATCAAATGTCAGGATTAATGAAATACTCCACTGCACAATAAATTTTTCTCCTTCAGTGTTAAATAATGGTTAATGTAATACATCATTTAAAACCATTAGGGCTTTGAGTCCTATCAGTCCAGTTGAAGATAGTCAACACATTTGTTAAAAACATTCAAACCTAAATGAAAGCTTTGTGACACAGTGAGTGACCTGCTCTCTGTTTGTTGTGGGAGTGGAGTCCACAAACTGCACTGAAATCTTAAAGCCCAATAATAGGCCAAATATGAAAAACACAATTTATTCAATTGATTTGCTTCAAAAGAGATATTATCAGTAATATTTTTGCAATGTGATTCATATACAACAATATTTTTACTAAAAGGAGAATCTGCTGTGATTATACGCATATACAATGCATATATTGTGTAAATATTGTCCCCACTTAGAAACACATCTGTCAGATAGCTGTGATGTTCCTGTCACTGTTTCATTGGACATATATGGATGAAGATGAATTGTGAATACTAGTGACCTTACGCAAACAAGGTTCTAAATGCAAAAGCTTTCTGTTATGACCTATAAACTGTTACAGGAAAATAGACTTACTGGGCTTTGGTTATTGCTGTAATTCAGTAGCACTGTGCAATTTGCTCCTATGTGCTGGGTATGCAGATGACTCAGCAGGGGATGCATGAATCATGAGTGCCTGACCCCTACCCTGGAGTATGTAGGGCAAGAGATAAGATTATCCCTAGTATCAAAAGCTGGCTATAGTATGTACTTACCCTAAGTTTATCTATATTATAAGAAACATTACATGGCTTTTATTAGAAATGAAAGAGAATTTTTATTATACCAAATAAATACTAACTCTTGAACAAGTGTTAGGCTGGGTTTTTGTCAGAAGTATATGAAGTAATCTTAGACAAATAATAACCATATATTTCAGCTGTTTAGACACAAGGGCACAAAACTTCCACTAAGTTCTAGGTTTCAGTGGTTACAGTCTGCCAGAATGAAACCTTCAGCAGCATAGACATGAATAAAAATGTTCAAATGCTAGATCATAGATATTGCTGTATGTAGGAGAAGTGCATTCCAAGGTCAACATGGTAGCATGACCTTAATTATTCCAGTGAACAGGTACAAGCTATACTATGTAACTCATCCATTTCTTCCTAAATGCTGGCAGAGGTTGGTATTCTAACAAATGCTTCATAATAGCAATTACTGCAGTTTCATGAATTGGTCTTAGTTGCACACATGTGAACATTTATTTGCAATGTCCCTTTACATACAACTATTGTGTAATATTTTTGATAGGGTTTCTTTGAGCTTCTACTATTATATGTAAGGTGGTTTCAAATTTATATGATTTTATAAAATTTATTTTGTATATTAAATGGATAAAACATGGTACACTCATCTTCACACACACTCTTAAAATCAAGCAAGTTAACATGTCTGCTGTTTTATAATGCTACTTTTATTTATTTTTTAGTAATAGAAGCTAAAATTTACTCTCTTGGAAAATGGCTTGTACACACTCAATATTAGCTATTGTCTTCAATTACCTGGACACACTCAATATTTGCTATTGTCTTTACATTCATGAGCTCTCTATGGTTTGTTTTCATTTTAATCTCTTTCCCATCTAACCCACATTTTCACTCTGTAAGAAAATGACGGACATAGATAGCATCTACATATTGAAGCAGAAAATGATAAGATATGTTTGTATATTATGACTGTCATTAGTTAGTCTTATCCCAAATTCAAAAAGGAAGACTTTGACTCTAATCCCATGTAAACATAGATTGTATTGTCACTTGTCAAAAGCAGATGACAGAAGGTGTCGTATGATTCTCCAGATATTCAAAATGCACAATTCAGGATGCAATACAACTGCTTGATATTTTCAAGAGCAGAAGCAAAGTAAATGAGATCAGTTTGGTTTTGCATGGGAATATATACTTTATGAAAACTGAAATTGGATGATATACATCATAAATCTAATCATTCTATTAGGAGAAAATTAATTGTCAAGTCTAGTATGAAGTAATTACCTCATAAGAAATTTTATTACATTTTCTAACATCTTTTTAATTTTAATTTAAAGATACCCCCAGTGTAATGGAATCATTAAACAGATATTTGCAACATTTTCATAGTAGTCTTTAATTCCCATTAAAGTTATATTGCATATTTAAAACAAGCAATAGAGTCAGGAACCAATGAAACCGAAATAAATGAAAAATAGGAAGAGGTCATGTATATTTCAGCTTCCTTTTTCCTTTTCTTTCACTGGTGTTTGCTAATAAAAACAGTATGTCTAATTTATTTGGAACTCAGTTCACACGAACGAATATAGTTGCAAGTCGGTGTATACAAGGAATAAAACAAATGTCAGATTTTTACTATGCTTGTGGGGGGCTAAGTTTGAAAATTTACAGTAGTAAACTAATAGCAACTCACACACACATACACATGCACACCTTTCTGTTTTATTGTTGCATATCCACAAAAATGAGAAATTTCCATTTTAATATGTTATGTTATTTCTTGTCATACAGCTTTAGGGAATGCATACTCAGCTTAGCTTTGACACTCCAATTTTTGCTCAGTGGACCATGTGTTATTTCTTAAGTCTCTGGGAGAAGGAAGGTGCTTGCTATTTACATCACTAAGTTTGGGATCAATATATTTGCCGTACACGGTGCAAAATTACTAGAATGTTTCATCTTTAATTTTGCCACACATGTAAAGCAGATACATTTTTAAAAATCTCTGCTAATACTAGCAGAATTGTTTATAGAAGCAAGGATTCTTGCATGGAAGACAGCCACTCTAAGTTTGAAGCAAAGGTAGTTCCTACATGTTCTGGTTAGAGCTACTTTGCTTTTAATAATTGACCCACTATGATGGACTTTGCCCCTGATCTTTATACCCAGTGCCTGGTTTATGTGAACTACTTAGTTTGCTTGGGCGTATAGAAAATATGGCTGTGTATAGAGGGCAGCTCAGTAGGTCATGGAGTGTGGCATTATTCTCATCTCTTTCACCATCCTGGATGAGGTCACCACAAGGCTTTGAGCATGGATGTTTTTATCCAGTGAATAGAATTGTTGAATGAAATGAGCTCAAAATGTTTTCTATCCAGATTCAATGACTGCATTTTAGGCCAGTTTTTTTTTCTTCAATTATGTATTGCCAGACTCTTGGCAACTCATTTAACCTTTCTAAAGCCGCGTCATTCCTCTGTAATTTGCCGACCAACTGCATAGAGTTGGAGTGAGAAAAAATGCAGCGGCAGACAAAAGACAAGCAGTCAACTGGGTAGTAGAATAATTGTGGCATTTTTTTCTTGATGTTTCTTGTTGTATCTCTGTTTTAGATACATGATTTTAGAGACCCTTTCCCAGAGTAGCATAGTTTGTCTTTATTAAGCGTTTTAACACCAAAAGGAATAGACTTCACCAAGAATTTCACTTTATTGGCCTAATAAAATGAGTCACATTCCTTGTCTTAGTTTCTTTCATGTTGCTGTAACAAAAATTCTCGGACTTAAACAATTTAAAGGAGAAAGGCTTTATTTGACTGTTCAAGGGTGGAGTTCATCATGACAGGGAAATTAAGGCAGCAGAAATGGAAAGTGTCAAGTCATGTGAAAAAAAAACAAACAAAAAACCTCAACCCAAACCAAAACCCAAATCAAACCAAACCACAGAAAGAAAAACCCAGTCAGGAGTAGAGAGGGACAAATGCTAGCTTTTCACCTACTTTCTCTTTTTACACAATTCAAGATTCTAGCCCAGGGCATGATGCCACCCATAGTTGACTGGTTTTCCCACTTGGGTTATCTAATCAGGATAGCTCTCCCAGGCACTCCCGGATTGTTATCTCCTTGCTTTAATTTGAATGGGTTCTGCTCAAATTATTTTGAGAAACACTGGCCTAAGCAAAGTTTAAATGCTTCTCTTTTAAATGGAAGAAAACCAAAGTGCTTAACATTACATGGTAGAGGTATAATTATCTTTCTTAGTTTCTTTTGGTGCTGAGTACATAGAGAAAAATTCTAAGTATTCAATGGAATGCAGATATGAGATGACCTGGGTTAATGACCTGTCTGACTCTGCACTCTGTTTTTCCTTTTCTTAGAAATGGCAAGTTTTAGATCCCAGCTAAAAGGACATTCAGAGCAAGTGACCGACCTATCAGCATTCTGTGCCACAATCTATTCCTTTGTAGGCACTTAAAAAAAACAACATTTTTTCTAAGGGAAGGACTAACAAATGACCCCTTTGTTCTTGTGAGGGTTTTCACCAATTCCTGGAAAAGATCCTGATGCCTTAGATGGGGAGAGGTCCAAGGAGACCAGCTATGAAGTTAGCATCTTCATTGTCTCAGCCCTTTTCCTCCCTGACATTAGAGAATACCACATGTAAAGTGTCTCCTCATGCTAATTCATCACTCTGGAAATTCCTGAAATGGAAGCCATCCCAGAGAACAACTTCACACAGACCCTTAAAATTGCTTCTTCCCTAAGTTTTTTTTTTTTTAAAAGAAAGATGTCTCTGCAGAGAGAAGAGGAAGAAAGAGGGACATAAAATGCCCTTGCTCTTGCTGGCATTTGGTAATCATCCCAGATTCCCTCACAGCTCTGTGACTATGGTCCGTGTGACTTCTCTCCTTGTGATGTGCCAGCCTACACTTCTTTCAAAGACCTGATTTGAACCCAGAGAACCTGGAAATTTGTCATTTCATTGTTGAATCTCAGGAACTGAGGTTGGCATGGGAAGGGCATGGTGCTTTCTGCTGATGCTCCACGTGTTGAGCATCTCTATGTCACAGGTTAAGAATGCATTGAAAGAAGCATCTCTAAGGACACGTGGGAGACTGATAGAAAAACCCTGCAAGTATGCTTTTCTGCTCACTGTATTTTGTGTCCTGGAATTTAGCAGCCATCAATTTAAATATCCAGATAACAGGACACATTTGAACAAAAATATTTCTAAGAGCGATGGATTGTATTTCCTGAGTGGTTAATATATTAGCTTATATACATTTGACAAATATTTCTGACCATTGGAGTCCTAACAATTAACTGGCTTTGCCAATTCTCATCACAAAACTTTTGGACTCAGAGAGCTGTCCCTAATAGTCAATATGTTCTGTGGCAACAAAATAAATGAGATATTGTAATTAATAAACAAGAGACATTTTCTTATCACATTGTAAAGGCTAAAGACTCCAAGATTAAGATGGTAGAGGATTTCATCTTTGCTCCAAGATGGCATCTTGTTGCTGTACCTTTTCAGCTGACAAGGTGAAAAGAACTGAAGGGGTAAATTTGTCCCTTCATACTCTTTACAGAATAACAGATCCTTCATGACCCAATTACCTCCAAAGAGCCTGACCTCAAAAACTGTGGCAGTTCTCTCTCCCCCTCTCCCCTTACCCCCACCCCACCCCCACCCCCAAGCTCC